>JANHGB010001322.1:20808-41906 GCA_026283785.1 Coracopsis vasa | reverse complement strand
TTTTTTTTTTTTTTTTTTTTTTTTTTTTTTTTTTTTTTGCCAGTTCTTGTATGATGAAATTGTCCCTTGTTTGTCTCTCAGATAAATGTCCCTCAAAGAAAGTGAACCTGATTTCAAAAGCTTGGCAACAATCCCTCATTTGACTCTTGCACATCTAATTATTTTGCAACCATTTACCACAAAATTGGAGTCAGAAAGAGTTTTTCCTTTTGTATGAGCATTTTCACGAGTGGCGTTTCATTTGGGCATGTAAGAATGTTAAGAAACAAGCTCTGGAAATGGACTGATAATGAACAGTGACCTTTTCAAAGAGTTTTAATCCCCAACTTGTGTATGTTGGTGTAAATTTAGTGAGGTCAGTCAGGATTTTGTAATTTTCCTGTAACATTTTGGATGTCGCTCTTCTGAATCTAGGATGTTCCTTGTTGTCTTCCTATTCCATCCCAGGCTATTGTTGGCTTTATTATCAATAGATCTCAGAAAAGGTAAGTGTTCAGCACAGCACATTACATGAAGGACATGATCCTCATTCTACTGAAAGTCCAGGGCAAACGTGGCATTGATCCTGGCTTGGTGCCTAGCAGGCATGAGCTGTCTGGTCCTGAGAGCAGTCCAATTGGTTTCAGCTGGCGATTTGCTTAGGTGGAAAGAGATTTGCAAACTCTGTTCTTTGATCTGAATATCACTCTTTTAAAACTTTTCTTCATTTCAGTCATTCCAATATTCCTCCTGATCTATCACAGGCATTTAGAATTCTTTTGGATGCCTCAGTGTATTTTCTCCACCTTCATGAATTTTATATTATTTTACATGTGCAAAACCAAGGCATTAAAAATACAGTTTTATGCCTTTTCCCCAGCAGTTCTGTAAAAGAAATTAAGAGAATCTGATATATCTGGTGATCTTCACCTTTTGTTTTTTTCAGTGAAGTAATTATAATACCGAAATGTAAAGTTCTAATCAAATTATTTCCATCAGTTGATTCTCAGTTCCTGTTTGGTCTTACAGTATGACTGCACTATCAAATATCCTGTTTTGTTTTCTTGCATATATATGTTTTACATGTTATGTTTATTGCCTCAGTAATAGAATGTAATGGCATTAAATTACATTTCAGCATATGCTACTCCTCCCTTGTGATTTTCAGCATATTCAGGTACAACTCTGGTGAGCAGAAGCATAGTAAATTCTTTGTGGGTGTTCAAAATGCAAACTTTTTTTCCTGATTACATTAATCAGAATATTTAAGTCTCTCATATGTTTCTGTTCTCTGTTTGGATGAACACAATTTAATAGAAACCATATTTGGAGATGAATAGTGTATTGTAGGAAGTGTAAAATTGCTTCCTGTGACTTCTCCCTAATAATTACTTCCAAAAATTTATTTCAATGAACATTTCTGCTAATAAATTAACATTTAGAGGGGGAGGTAAATGCAGACATTTGTAAGTACTTTCTTAGGCTAAATGAGCAATCAGGAAACCTTCAGGACTGGCCAGGAGGAAATATCAGTTCTGTGCAGAAGGAAGCACACTTGTGGATCACAGAGTCCTCTTTTGGCCTTAACTGGAGGAGTAGCATGAGCTTTGGTGAGACACAGATTTAGTGATAGCTCCCTGCACTGAAGAAATAAAACTACTTCTTGGTGGGAGAAGAGCTATCTAGGCAACTTTATCTGCCTGTCTATCTATGTAAGTAGCTTGAATTTTAATTTCTTGTACACCTTCTTTTCTTCAATAATCTAACACTGGTGTACAAAGATAAATTTTATTAATTAGTTACTCACGGAATCTTTGCAAAGCTTATCTAGGATATATTTGCTAGAAATAGGAGCAGAGTGTTTGACTATGTGAGAAAAGAACAGATTTCTTTCAAACAGGCAGGGGGAAATTACATCCACGTATGCAGCAGTAACAGGTGTTGTGACCTCATCCATCATCTCACACAGCACTCAGGAGCAGAAAACAGTTTCTTCTTAGAACACTATTAATAAAATACCAGGAATATATTATGTTGTAAGGAGGAGAGAAGAAGGAGAGAAGAAAAAGTTTTAAAGTGGATCTTAAGTGGAACTTAAAACTTTTGAATTTGTAGCTAGATTCTCTGTTTTCAAGATATGTACTTATGTGTAGGGATGACTCTGTTACCATTCCCACCCATTCCCAATCCAAAAAGCTCTCAACACCTTAGCTTGAGGCAGGATGGGAATACCAAGTCTTACCTCAGGAAACTAAATCCTGAAAGACCCTGCGTACTCTGTTGAGTTTCTGGCTAATTTCTACCCCTGAGGGAAGCTGCATGTGTGCTATGCTGTAGCACAAATGGCTTTGCTGGAGACCATGGAGTAAGCACGAGCTGAATGCTAACAAAGGTGAAAGACTGGCAAAAGAAAGCAGTTCAGAGTGGCATTTCATGTGTAAGAAGAGGGGGTCTCTTTAATGAAACTCATTGAACCAAAAATAGAAAGATGTCTGGAGGCTGATGAACTGCACAACAGCAAGTAATGCATGCTTGATGGACCACCTTCCAGCTGGAATGAGGAGTAATTAAGGCTTCATGCTAAAGCAATGGGTCAGACCTGGTGCAAAGGAGCACTTCTACTTCCTTCTGTCTTCCCAATGAGCAAGCACATAATTTGTTCTGATTTCAAAGCTGAAGGAAGGACATTTCATTAGGAAGGACACTGGACAGAAGAGAAAAGTGGGGTAAAGGCCATTCAGAAATAAGGTTTTCTGATAGTTTTATTAATAACTGTGAGAAATGTAGCACCTGGCACGAGAGATAAGTGGATTTTCCTAAGCTTTGTTATAGGCAGGTAAATATTGCTCTGGTTTTTGGTACTAATAATTAAACAGAACATTAGTCTTTCTCTTGGAAATTTAAAATTTAAGGTTGTTGTTTTCTGGAGGCATATGCTGAAATCCAAACAACTATACTTTAGACATAAACTTCACAATAAAACTCCATATATATGCTGTCCAATGGATATATTTCATAAACATATATAACACTGAAGAAACACACTTTTTTCATTGCCTTCTAAGTCATCTAAGGTTTATTTACCACTCTTGGTAAATATTACAGTTATTAAAAAATGGAACAAGTAGACAAGATGTGAGAAATACTTCATTCCTTCAAGAACATAGTCTCCCTAGTGCAGTTACATGAATAATAGATTAGTACAACATATTAATTAGTGTTTTTATATCTTTTTATACAATGTGTCCACAATTTGTTAGACAGTATACTGATTTTATATGTTTAGACCACAGTAAAAATGCAGGTGACCCTGTAATTAGAGTGCCTATATTTCTGGGGAGAGCAGTAGCACCTGAGATTTCTGACTAGTCCTGACTTTCAGGAAGCAGCTTTATATCAGACTGTTAATGCATCTGCAGTGGTATGCAAATCTTTATCTGCTGTTCAGCCATTTCTGTTTGTATAATGCCTACAACCAGTTATTTGTTTCAGACTAGGGCTTCTGGGTACTTCTACTGCACCAAGAAACATGAACAGTTCAGGTGCGTTTATTAACTGTGAACTCACATTATTCTCATCCTAAAACTGTTACTGTTGCTTTCCTGGTCACCACTGCCTACCCTCCCACTAGACTGAAATGTTTTTCAGTGGCCCAGACAACACTATACAATTAAGATGAAGAACTGATCACAACCTCTGGAAAATATTGTTACAAGTATATACACGTATATACAGACACACAGTAAGAAGTATTCAACAGAAAAATAGTAGAGTGATAGAAAAAAAGAAGCTTTTTTTCAGGGCCGGGAGGCCACTAATAGGCTTTAATGGCCCTGATCAGCTTCACCTGGGTCCCTACTCCCTACCAATGGGGCCAAGGGCTCATTTATGCTGCAGCTGGAAATGTGGTTCATTTGCTCAGCTATGCTGCTTGAAGCATTGTTCCTGAATTATTCTTTAGATTCCCTGGCTTGACCTCAGACCTTGCTGATTTTATTGCCTTCACCCCATGAACAGAGGAGCACCAGTAAGACTTGTCTCTACTCTGCTTGACCAGCTTCTTTGCTGCAGGACTACTCTGTTGGTGAGTTCCCTACCAAGGTTATGTTATTGCTGTCTTTAGCTCTCAGTGTGTCTCCTCTCAGGGGGCAGTTGGCCCTCAGTGTTCTCTCACAGCTTTTTGTGTGCTCTCCTCATCCCTTCCTAAGAATGGGCAATAACTGCTTCTATAATGAGCACAGGGACTTACCGGGGACTTGTTTGTGCTTTTCAGTTAGAATGTGGAGTCTTTTCAAATAGCAGTCTGATTGTCTTATGGTTTTCCCTATTTAGTTTAGGATTTTTCATTTCTTTAATAAAGGGGAAAGCAGTTTTGCTCGTATAGCTCACAGTGAAGGTCAGATAAGAGCATGCTCTTTCCCTTTGGTGGTGTCTGGACAGGGTGTCACTGACCTTCACAAGATCTTACCTGTGGAGAGCTTGCACCTGCTCCAAAACAAGTAGTGGCTATGTGGACACATGTCCCTCCTTGGTTGATCACTTGTGCTTTGAGAGGGGGCAGAGTGCTCATCCAGGTGAAAAGTTAGGACCACAGCATGTGTCAGATGTGGTTCAAGTTTGTTTCTGAAAAGAAATCCTTGTACTTTGTGTTACCATTGACTCACTGCCATGTTTGACACTTATGCATCAGGTGATGGGAGGTAATGACTGAACAATAACTCTTGATTTTTTGTTTCATATTAACAGCATGACAGGCTCTCAATCTGATAATGAGAGTACGATGCCAGTGTAGGCATTTATATTTGGCTGTAAAAGTAGTGTCTTCTTGCCTTTCCCGGATTCTTACCTTGTGTTTCCAGAAGCTGTATAGAATGCTCTCATTAAGGGCAGCAGAGTTTTGAAATTTATAAAATGTACTCTTTTGTGATGATTTTCAGTCTTGGAGCAAGCACCCATTAATTTTAGAATAAATAAATGTAGTGGATCAATTATTTACCCAAAGCACACTGAGACAATTTGCAAACAGTGAATGACAGAAGACAGATGGAATGGGGTGGAAGTTCTTTCTGACGCAAATTCAGCATTCAGGCAAATTTAGAGAGACGCCGGCTTCAGTTGGTGGAGGTTCCAACCAGTTCTATCATTTTCTTTGTAAAAATAAAGAACTAGGATCCTTTTGCAACTTATCTTGGTGAGAACTGTTTTGGTCAAGTCACTGACATTGTAGTTGCACAAAATGTTGGAAAGTGACAAGAGCTGAGACCTTATTGTTTGAATTTTCAAAAGTTGGTAAAATGTTCTGTAATTTTGCAACAGACTCTAGGATTTTGGCAGGAAGTCAGGCATTTCTATATCCTGCAGTACGAGCAGGCTTAAGGACTAGCAAGATACAAATGAAGTTGTAGCTTAAAATGTTTCCACAACATGAATAAAAATGCACTTTGTTACTCCAAGCACATTCATTTTTATCTCTTGCTGCTTCTTTCTGTTGCCGTGTGATCTTATTCCCCCTCCCTTTCGACTTTAGACCTGATTTTTCTGTCTTCGCTTGGTCCTTCACTGTCTTCTGTTGTGGACAGCTTTCCTCTGGCTGCTGCTTCCCATGTGTATCTGAAATCTTACCTTGGCACCTGCACTGAGAACCTCCTGAAATGCAGATGTTGACGATGTTCCCAAGTTAAGCTTTTGTGCTGCTTGCAGTATTAACACTGTTCCTGTTAGTAGAAATTATTCCTTTATATAAAAGAAGGGTACAGTAAATAATCTATATGTGCAATGTTAAAATAGTAGGCAATGCTAGTCATCTAAGGTGGTACTCTTGCACTGTAGTTCTTTGGAAGAACAAGGATTGCTTTTAAGCTTTGAGCTTGTACATATTTCTTAACGTCCTTTGATAGTTTTTGCCTCAATTGCAACATGGTATTTGGTTACCCATGGTTTTGTTCTGCTGGAAAGTTGCAATATACAATGTTGTTTCAGCTTCCAAGTCCCTCTCACTACACTGGACGCTGAAGGCTGTTGAGACCCATTCCTGATCTGGTCTATGCTGGAAGCAGCTGCGCAGGAAAACCTGTCTCACAAGGGCTTTCTTTGAGCAGGACAGTTTGTGAAACTGCAGCCTCAGTGGTTCTGCCACGTAAAAAGGTCCTGTTAAAAACCTCCAAACAACAAAAAACCCCAAAGTAAAGCAAACCAAAAAACCTACAAACCAGGGAAAAAAAAACAAATGCCACAGCAAATGCTAAAAAGCTTTAGCTCTGGGGCTTTATAATAGATTCTTATGGTATCTGAAGCTAATCCTATTGCAAAAGGTAGTTTACTGAGAAAGGCCTCAGCTCAGACAGCCATGTCAACATGTCTAACTCATACATGGGAGGTAACTGTGATAACTTCAAAATTGAATACACATCTATCAGATCTGGAGGTGGTCTATTGGGCTGAGTTCTATATAATCTTTATGAGAAGGTATAATATCTTATCTCTGAAGCAGCTTCTATGCCTTGATTGCTAGAAAAACAGCTACAGTCTCATTTCAGTATATTACAGATTGACCAATCTGCCCAAAATCTAAGCATCCCAGGATTTCCTTGGTTATTTTTTTGATTCTGCAAAATCATCTGTGAGATCAGCTGACTAGAAAATACATGTTAAAAGTATTAAAATTAAACTTCCAAGAAACCTGAGCTTTCCACACAAGACCTCTGTGTGCACAGGGGAACTGAGTTTCACAGATTTTACCTGTAAGCCTGCAGCTTTCTGCTTATAGAAGATAAAAAGAACCATCTTTAAAGCAGAGAGAGCAAAGTGGCTAGATAGTGAAAGAGGTGATCCTCACTTTATCTTGTTGTGATTTCACTACCCACAATGTCGAAAGCTGTCTGCAGTGTATGGTACTTTGTACTTCTCCTTAAGCCTCAATTGCTTTTATACCATTGTTCTGAGAAGCCATTTAGAGAATTTTGAAGTACTGTGATATGATTCAGTCCTAGAGTCCCTCCAGAGCACAAAGGCTCTATTGTCTTACCCTGTTACAGAACTGTTAAGGAGAGTTTGCTACTTGTAGTTTTCTGAATGGTTTATCATGTTTCAAGCATGCCATGCAAGAGGAGAATCCTTAATAAAGTACATAACTTGGAGATGAAGCTTAGTTGGTACCCTTCCCACACAATGTGAACATGCCTTAAATAGGGCATTACTAACACAGTCCAAATCTCTTCACAGCATGTGTCATATTTCCAGGACCATTCACCTGCTTCATAAGGGGGCACAGATTTGCTAGTAAGGAACTAGATTTCATTAGATATATAAATGTTTTTATTATGGCCTAATGGTTTTTGCAGCAATTTGCACCAGTTTTACAAAGGTGTGATGTTAAACTAAGGCTGCATTATTGGCAGATGTGTTTCTATTTATGTTTTAGTAGAAACCAGGTGAATTATTGTCATCCTGGCTAACCCAACGGAAGTACATCTGAATGCAGAATTGGACTGATTTATCAAGGCTTGTTAAGTACTTCAGCAACGTAAATAACTTTAGTTGTACCCATCCTAAAACTGTTTTAACAGGACACTCATAATAACAGAAGGGGAAATTCACTGAAAATAACATCTTCAGAATCAGAACAATATTTTAGAAAGGCCAATAGAATTGGCTTGGCTGACTTACAATTTCTGCTGGATTTGTGTTTTGTTATTTCCTCATTTTAAATGGGATGAAGTGTTATCAGCTGAAATCCAGCAGCTATGTTCTTAGGGTGAAATGGAGATGGCTGGGAGAAGATGAAGCCCTTTCCTTCTTCCTTTAGAAATCTGAGCATCAGCAGGGCACAACTCCACCTCATGCTTCCTGAATGACTGGGCAGAGAGATCCCTCCAGTATGTAAGGAAGCAGCCTTATTCCCATGTCACATGTGGTTTTACAAGCAATTACATTGTGTTGTATGGACTCTTACATTCCTTATTCATAATTTTCTGTGGACAGGTTGTGTTTTTTCACATTGTGGGTTTGTTTGTTTTTTTCTTTATGTTAATTTATTTCTCCTTTTTATGTATCAAATGAATTAAATCTTTATTGATGTTCAGGAAAAACAACAGTGTGAGACAAAGCTGTTTTAATTTATATAAGCAATTTCTATACAAAAAGGGGTTCAGCTCTGTTAATAGGGAAGAACTATTCTGTAGTATGGTTTCTTGTACATCTGTGCTAAAGTGGAGCACATCTCATCCTAGTAAAGGAAATGCAATATATGAAGCTATTAGAGATGACCTGAAATATGAAATAGAAAAAATGTCCAGATGAATGCATAAAAATCCTATTATCATGCTGGTATTTGTGTTGAAGCAAACTATTTCATAATCCAAACTGTTATGTGGGGCTGCCATACAGGATGAGTGTAATGAGAAAGCATAGTAGTTTGTTGATCTGTCTTTGTTATGTAGTATAGACAACATGCACTAGAGTTAGTTTGAAAAGTGTTAAAAGTGCATTTTTAGTTGTGTGACATGGTTTGTACTGAAAAACACCCCAGATGAGACCTGCATAACAGCGTATAACGTGTAGTAGGTGGTTAGAATGCTTTTGGTGAGGTTTAAGCAATGTTTAAAATCACAGTTCCACAGGATGTTTTTATCTCATTAAATATTAGTAGCATTACACCTGAGATCTATTGTATTTTAATGTCATATTACTGTTACCTGTTCCTTCTGTCTGCAGCACTGTGCAATATCAGTTAATCACTCTTAAGGTAGTGTGATTCAGAAGAGTTTTGTTTAAAGTCAATATTAAGCTAAGGTGATTTACATTTGCTAAAGAACTAGTCTAAGGTTCATAAAGCCTATTGAAATAAGAGATAATGGGTACCCCAGAAATGCAAAATATTATATCAGTGACATAACTGGAAGAAAACTGTCTTAAGTTTTTGCCGATGAAAAGACACAAAAGTCTGAAAGAAATTCTTAGCCACATTATAACTTTAATCTGCAATGACTTCTGTTTTTCTGGTATTGGTTCTGTATCTTGTTATACATACTAAAATACCTTGCTGAATTCAACTGTATCCCTCCACCCCAGATTGACAGTAGTTGAACTGTTTCTTCTGGTATGAGAGCTGCTAGATCTTCAGTATGAATAAACTGAGGCAAAAGGATTTTATGAGGGTTTCAGTTTAAAAGGGAGAAACTGTTTGTAATGCTATTTGTATTTTAAAAATGCTTAGTTGGAAAAGCCAGCTTTATCATGTTTGGTTTTGCTGTTCGGAAAAGGGTATGGAGGAAGATGCACCTTGCATTGCAAACTTGATTGATTCTTCTACATGCTATCATGATAGAAATAATTGTGAACGGGAAGGTGCCTCAGTGACACGCATGGTTGGCTCTGTCAGTTTTGAGGCTTGGCTATTCTTTCTGGTTTTGCTCCAGTAGAGCAACTGGGAATTTACTTCAGTTTGGGAACCTTGGCCAGGGAGCATGGGAGCCAAATCAGGAATGATGTCCATTTGAACTGGCAGGCAGTGAATGACTGGTGCTGAGCACAAGTAATCCATGTTGTGAAGCTTGAAGGTGCCATTAATTTTGAAAAAGTACCTAATGTCAGTATTCCTGAAATACTAACTTTTTGAGCCATAGATGTCTGTCCTTTTGAATATTCTTGAATAAAGCATAAGGTAATCCCTCCTGTAAGCATTATGCAAGTGCATCCCACAGTGAAAAATGTGTGTCCTTGGGCCTGGTGGGATAAATTCTCCCCTTGGTTACATGAGAGAAAATGCAGAGTAAAGTCATAGCTGTTACTGATTTCTTCAGTGCTTAGTGGTGCAAATGAGGGCTGAATTCATACTACTGTCTATATGTGGTCTTTTGCATAGAAATGCTCACTGTGCTGAAACATACTCACATTTGCAAGAATGTGTCTATGTAGTTTACATTTCCAATTTTAATTTTTGAGTCATATGTAAGAGACTCCAGGGAACAGTGTGTACTGTCAGCAGAAGTTATCTTTTTGATGAATCAGGCACATTGTTTGTACCCCTGCATTTGATAGACATGTTGTAATAAGGTCCTGAACTGCTTACTGTGTCTTTATGTACCTTCCCTCTCAGCAGTTGTAACTATTGTGCTGCTTGACCTATATTAATGGTACTACAAACAACAAGTTTAACCATTAACTTGTGAGCTCTGTTTAAATAGATTTTGCCAAGAGATGAAAACTGAAGATTTAAGGAGGTAAAAATTAAAAAGGATTCTACCCAATGTGAAGTTTTTCAGTGCTTACTGAGCTGATGTGAAGGGTGGGGAGGAGATTGAAGACCCAAGAATAAAGCTTAATATTATTATGTCTGAACAACTGGTGCCATTCGAGGTATGGGAAAGCAATCTTGGATGGCTTGCTCTTTAAATAACTTGTGCATTTTATCTCTTCGGTTATTCCAAAATGGCATGCTTGCTGTGTTGTCTATGTCCACGCATACTCTGTAGCAAGAAAAGGCTGAGAGGGTTACAGTGAAGGGGGATAAATATTGCCTGCTACTGCTGCCTGGGAAAAGGGAGACTGGCTCTCAGTCACTTGTGAGGAGACAGTGCAAGCCAGAAAGAGTCCAAGTGAAAGGAGCCAGCGTTGGACTAGTGCTTTAGGCACAGAAAGAGCACCCTGATTTAGCTTGACTTACTTGGGCTACATCTCAGGAGCTGTGCACAGAAATTGAATTTTAGACTATTTAATAAAAGCCAAAATTAAAATTTCTGATGTATATGACCATGCCATCTCAGAAATAAGCAACTGTGACTGCTGATCCATGGTAACTGCTCCATGTGTGCACAAAGCCTATAGCAAATATGTGATGGTTTGATATCTTGTGTATTTGATACTTGAAGGAAAAGTGATTGTGTGTCCCAAGTTTGAGATCAGCAGTTTTTGACTGAGATCCTTAAAGGGCAAACATGCAAAAGTCAAATGGGGGTGGTGGTGGTGGTGGGGATTGGGATCAGGGAAAGTAGTATGTTCTTGGTATTCTTCCAAAACCTCTGTCTTCCCTGATAAAGCTGCCTCATATTATGCATGCACGCATTTAAATCTGCTACTGTTTCCATTTGCTGTTTATCTCTCTCTGCTGGGATTTCACTGTTCTGGCTCCACAGGACGTATGTAAGGTGTCTTGTGCAATCAAATGGTGTGTGTCCTGCTGGATCCTGGTGACTGACAGTGCTAGAAGTGTGTGCTGTAGCAAAAGTAGCAGCTGATATTCATAAGTGCAAATGTCTCTGTTAATTTTCCTCAGCTGAGCTGTTCTTAGACATTATTGCAGCTGTGAATTAAGCATTGGGTAGCTCTGTGCACACAGTCACAGCTGAGAATGAGTGAAAATCCCTTACATTTGAGTCTGTTGCAAGGGCTGTTGCAGAAATACAAATTGAGTATTTTACTCTAAGTGCAGCAATACATACAGTTTAAAACATGCTTTAGAAATGTGTGGTATTTGTATGTTGGTCCTGATTTTCATATAGTTAAACTGAGGTGAGTAGAACTTTATCTGTCTTGTCTCAAATATAGATTTATATTTTTTTTGGTTGAAACAGGTAAACTGAAACAAATTCTTGTCGTCAACAATCTTAGAAGCTAACTGAGTAGTACTGTTTGGGCCTTGATTTGAAGATTGCAGACAGCTTCGTAAACATTTAATTAAACCATAAAAAGCTTTGTAATGGGAAGGGAAGCAATGAGCAAGACTATTAAGAATTTATTGATGTATAAAACAAATCAGAGAGGAAAGCCCATGATTCTGGGTGCCAGACTTCTCTAACCAGTGACTTCCTTGTCTGTCTTGGATTCCCAAGGAAAGAGAGGCACAAAGTCATCCTTACGAGGAAGTGATCTCAGAGTAAGCAGGAAAAAACAGAAACTTTGGGGAAGGCTCACTGGGAACAAATAAAAATGCAACTGTGCCAACAGAGTTTTCCTTGCCTCTAGGTTTCTGTAGTTGCACTTTTCTCTCCCCTGATGACTGTAATTCCCAAGGTTTTATTAAGCAAGTTAAATGGTAAAAGCCTGTGTTTAGGTGATTCCTAAGCGTTATTTCTGCTTACATTAGTTTGTTGTTTTTTTTTTTTTATTCCTGAAATTCTACAGAAATAAGTTTAGCTGAAGAAAATCTGTTTTAAATTTTGTCCGTACATGTAGTGGCATTAATTTCTTTAATCTGAATTAGCAGGTACTGTTTTGGTTCACCCAGAGCAAAGGTAGGAGCAGGGCAAGTCCCCATGGCTACTTCTCTTCTCTTGTCTGTCTATCCATCCCTTCAACTCAAGCAGCTATGTTCAGAACGAGGTCACAGCACAGTGGTTTTGTTCTGAACATTAACTTTTGTTCTAGCAGCTGTGCTGGCTGGCACCCATGCAAGGAAATCTAGCATTTCTCACTATTGGTACAACAGTATGATTTTTATTTTGCTCTGAGCCTAATGGGCATGTTCCGGCTTGTAATCATGAGAGGGCCTGGCAGATGAGCTTTTGAGATGCTTGTTCAAACTCTGGTGAGCAGTGCCCTGCAGTTTTGTATGTTCAAACTAGCTTGCGTTCTGGTGACTATAGATGGGAAGGCTTGTCTGCTTACTAATTTAAAGCACCTTGTTTAGGTGTTCACATGTTAGCCTGATGTCAGGGAAAAGAAAGATCTGAAGTTTAATCAATTGACCCTTTTTTGCCAGCTTTTAAGTATGTGAGAAATGAAAGAAATCTAGTCACAGATGTGACCTGTACAAACACGGGCAATACAAATGAAATTAAAGCAGTGGGTTTAACTTTGTGTCTTGTTATAGCTTGCAAAGCAGTTGTCTGCCAAGAGGAGTATTCTGTGACCCACTGACAATAAACTGACACAGCAGATCACAATTGAGTTAGTTACGATTTGGTTGCTTAGTCTCTCTATCCTGCAGCAGCTGTCATGATAGGACAGCATCTTGTAGTATCTTGATGCTTTCTGTGCTAAAAGGCTAGTGTGAGCTGTCTTGAGAGAATTTTGTCTCATATCAGAGCTATAAACCTTATCTCAGTAAATAGAATAAAGCTGGCTAATCATCACCAACTTTATGTTCTTTTCTTTCAGGGGATAGGCTTGAAAAGGTAATAATTTCTATCAACAATCAAAAAGCATCTTGGAGAAAATAGTCTTAATTATGTATTTGTAAAGATAAGTAGCCTTTTTTTAGGGTACTTATCACCTGTATTTTCATGTAAAGAGTAGAAGTATGGCGTGTGTAGCCAGCTTGGTGGATAGCTCTGTACCTGAGCTTTCGTATCTCAAGGCAATGCTGTTACACAAACCTCCTATGGAAGTTAGTGGAAGTCTTTTGTTGAAGACCTCTCAGAAAAGACAAATTTATTAGAACCATCAGGGACAAATGGAAATAACTTGTGTTCATTATGTGGCTCTTTTGAAATGGAGGGCTGCCAGCTGGAGACAGCCATATGTATGTACAAGACTGCAGCTGGGAGAGCAATCTGAATTCCTTAAAAGCAGCTAGATGGTGCTTGTGGTTATTGAAAGATAAAGCTCAGGAGCAGGGAAATATGTTGTTAAATGGCAAGAAAAGGGTCATGCTTGCAATCTACTACATATTAAAAAAGTAGTAGGTCAAAGTGAGCATTATAGCCAGATCTCGTGAGAAACTGTGGGATGCCCATGTGCAAGTCAAGCACAGATAGAAAAAAGACTGTACAGGACCAAAGTGACTCTAATTGCATCCAGAAGTCTGAGGCATAATGTCAGTTATTCACTTCAAATCAGGACTTTCTCCAGTTCAGCATATTTGGACATTTAATAACATTTGAATTGACACACTGAAGCAGGTCTTTGAGCCCAAGGTATTTTTTCTCAGCCTTTCTTAATTGCTTTATCTCTGGACTTCTCAATGCTCACTTTCCCCCTTTTATCATTTGCTACTGCAGAATCTTTTTACACAAGTTTCGGCTATGCTATTCACTCCAGTGATCTTATTTGGCAGCCATTCCAAAGGATGAACTGGTTTCTAAATGAAATAGTTCTGCTTCATTTGTTTCCTTGTGCTTGTACCTTCTACCTTATGAATTCTACAGTATTACACACAGGTTATCAAAAGCTGCTCTATTAAATTATGCATTAACCAGCAGTATATGTTTACAGTGTGTGTATTTAATGGCATGATTTCTCAAACATCACATAGTATAAGGACAATAGCTCAGAAAAAGTATGTTGTTATGAGCTAAAAAACTGAACTAATCAGAATTTGGAACTCTGCATAAAATAAGATGTTTGGATAGACCAGCCTCTGGAGTTTACAGACTACGAAATACAGTCTGTCTTCCCCTTTCTTTATATGGGAAAACACCTTGGACTCAGTTACCTGTCTAAGGTTATGGGATTGGAGTTTTGTTGCAGCACTATAAAGCTTCAGCTATGCCAAATTATGTATTTTGGAATGTTTTGAACATTTTTATAACTGTTGATGTTTGATGAATGTTTTATTGTTTTTGCTGACAGAACAGTTACCTTTATCAGCATCACATTAAAGGGGTGCTGAGAGTAGATGATGGATCTTGAACAGCCAATGTTGCAAACCTCTGAGAAATAGAATTAAAGTGCTTTTGTAGCAGCTTCATGAAGAGATTCATAAGAGAACCACCTATTTATTTGCAAGCTACATGAGGAAACAGAGGTGTGTGCCTGTCCCTACTGTTCTATTCATTTGTTTTGGCTGTATTGAACTGGCATCCAGGCATCCAAACCAGTCCATGTCCCTGTTCTGCTTGCTATTAGTACCTAGATATGAAGGCAAAAGCAAGTGCTATAATGATTTAGTTTTGGATGGGGCTAGTTATTAATTGATAAGTGCTTTACCAAGCCTGAATGAAATGGGAAGCTAGCTAAATTCTTTTGATTACAGTGTGATGTCTTCATCTGGATGACCATTATGGATATGAGACTCCAGGATAACTTTTGCTTCAGAAAATGACCTTTCATTAAAAAAAACCAAATGGCACACTGCTTTCTAGCTGAGCTCTTTCTTTTCTTTTAAATAAGGTTATCACAGGATGGTGTAATTTTTGTCACAAGTGTTATTTTTGTTGCAGTTGGTCTACTTGGTAGATTTGGTCCAAACCTCCTAGTCTTGGCCTAGCTTGTTTCCTGGGCATTCCTGTATTTCTGTAAGATACAACTCCCAGCCCCAATAGTGAACACTGCAAGACTTAATATTTGAGGGTGAAGACAAGAAATCAAATGCTATTAGTGTGGTGGATACATTGTGGGCACTAAGGACACTGGTTGATCCTGCACTAGAGTAGTGTAGATCATGGATGTGTCAATCTTATAGACTGGCAAATTATTCTGGCAGGCTCTGGTCAGGCTTCCCTGATCCAGGGCTAGTCATGACTTTGTTCCTTGAGTTGCCAGTTTTGGTACTTGTCTTCCAGCCATGCTTATGGAAGGTCAGTGTAGTATCCCTTAGTGTGTAATCTAGGAAGTAGGCACTAATCTTCATATAATTCTGCTTGAGTATTCTTCTACTGCCCTACTCTAGTCATAATGAGTTTTCTATTTAGGGAACTGCAATTGGATCCAGGCTTAGAGCACTAAGGATGTAGGTTTTACTCGGATCCAAAAAACGTCTTAGTTTCTGTGACGTTGCATGGGATCAGCATCCTGAAACCATTGTGTTATCAGAAAAATTCTTCCTGGAGACGCATGAGGAAATGAAAAATAGAACTTTTACTGGAAAATAATCCAGAGTTTCCCAGTGGTCCAGATATTGGGGATGTGATAGAAGTGCCCATAAAGCTCAGTTGTTTTCTGGCAAACATAAGTTTTACTACTTCAACCCAAAAGACTGCTCTTCAGGACCAGTCATGTGCCAGTCTGAACTTATTCTTTTACGACCCTCAGTTTAAGTGACATCTATTATTATGAAAGACTAAATAGTGCTTTTTAATAATGTTTATAATATTTTATTCTTTAGGGAGTACCCTGGACATGTTGTGTGTAATGAAGTTTGCCAAATGGCTCTGTACAACAGCTGTGGTAAATGTACAAGCAATTTTGCGGCTTTGAAAACAGGAAAAAAAGCTTGTGTGTTGCATCATTCTGGCTGGGAAGCGCTCAAAGTTATTGTGACAGGACTATATTTTGAGCAATTGTTGGTGATTTGTTTTTTAGCACACAAAGAAAGTAATAAATCTGTCACCCTGAAAAATCAGGTTGTGACCTAAAGGAAGGAGCAAATTGTGGCTTTAGGTAAAAAAGAGTGACCTGTCTATGAGGGTCATTTATCATTATAACAAAATTGCTGGTCCTCTCCTAGCTGACCAGGAAGAAAGGCTGTGGTAAGCAGAATTGAGGGATGCAAGCATCCGAATATTTTTAACTGATCAATATATTCAGGATTTACAAGCAGCCAAAAACCTGTCAGCATGCAGAATAAGTGCACTGTGCATCTGTTCTGAGATAGAAAACAAGGGAGAATGGGTTTAATTTGGCAATTAAAAATTAAATACATTTTAGGTTTGGCATAAATAGTTTAATTCAAAACTGTATCTTAGTACAGATGCCCTTAAGAGCAGCCTGTATGGTGGTAAGAAAATGGGTATCAAATCAAACTCCCAAGAAGGCTGAAAACAGTAAATATGCAACAGCACAAATCTCTGCAAGGTGGTAAAATTACTTTCTAGTACTGCTTGTGGCACACACATTGGGTCTCGGAACTAGCTTGGGATATGTGGTTTCATTGTTTGAATTGAACAGTCCCAAACTGGTTTGGATTAAAAAAGAAACAAACCCACAAAATTTTTCTTACTCCATCATATTTTTTCTACATTTTACTGTATGTAAATAGTTCTACATATGTCTTATAAAAGAAAAATAAAGGATTAGCAGAGCATGTTTAGTGCCACAACTGAGGTTGGCAGAGATTGCATCCATTGCAAAGGATATATTTGATGAATTCAAGTCTGACTTGCATGGAATATCATCTGAATGTGTTTCTCAAGTATCAAATGTCTCTTGGAATTAAAAATACTTCTTGTTAATTCTGAGAAATATTTTCCTGCTAAGTCTCTCCTAGTTGTGAAGTTTCACTTTAATCTCTTTTTTAGAGTTCACAGAGGCATAGTGAAAGGAAAAGGAGGTGGGGGAACCCCACACAATTTCTTGTTACAGTAATTTTTGTGCCAATTGCTGATTTCTGCTGATTGCCTTATAGCAGGAGCATCTTGTCCGACCAGAACATCTAATATCAAAAACCAATTCTAACGTGTTTGGGAAAGCATTTATGATTCAGGCTATCACCTATTGTTAGGCATTAAGAGTATTATACTATATAAAGAATGCTTAACAAAACTATTTTAATACAATTTATGAGGGCATTTTAATACATCAAGGCTGGTGAAGTACTGTACACTTTGAATGCATCATAAAGACATAAAAATAAGGTAGAAGGTGAAATAGTATTTTATAATATGGTTTTAATGCACACTGAGAGTATTCTGTTCATGATGGCTTTATTTGGGAAGTCACTTTAGCATAATTTTAAGCATAAATATAAATTCCATTGATTTATTCAGGCATGACTATATGGTAATACCAAAATCTGGTGTAAATGTACCCAAAGAGCCTTGTCAGATCTTACCACTGCAGAGGTCCAGACTGGACTGAAAGCACTTAATTGAAGTTTCATGACTTATGCTCTAAAAATATTAGACTTTTTTCAGCAATTCCTCCACTTCAAAAATTCAACAAAGTTACTCTGGAAAAAAGTATCCTAAATTTCTCATAAGATAACACCACTTTCATCTCACTCCTTCCTGGAATGTTGAAAGTGATCTTTATCCTGATAGTATGATTTTTTTTCCCCCTCTCCCTACGTCAAATTAAAAAGGAAATGAAAAAGCTCTGTCACCCATATATCTCAAACATTCTGTGCAGTATTAGCTTATAAGATGTAGTACCAAAATTTGTGAATGTATGTGTGAATTTTGCCAAAATTTTGTGAATTTTGCCCTTGCCATCAGGTATTTTGCTGCTGCTTTTTTTTTTTTTTTTTTAATACTTTGGCAGATACTCATAAAACAAAGTAGATAACTCTCCATGTCAGATTTGCATTCAGTCAAAAACTGAATTAACTTTTTTCCACCTGAGACTCGAACCTAGGAAAAGAAAGCCTTAGTCATAGGTTATTAACTGAGGTCAGGTGCCCAGAAAAGCTTTCGTCTATTCTTTTCATTTACCATATTATGTTTCTGCTTTTTTGCTTTGATTAAAGCTATGGTCAAAGATAAGATTCTAAAGGTGTCTTTGAACATTTTTGCTGCAAATTCTAAATTTTGAATTTAGAAAAGCTTGGCTAAATAAATAATGGAAAATCCTGGTTGAAATGTAATAGTTAGGAGATATGTGACAGACCTTTTCTAAATCAGGTCCTTGCATTTGTAGCTGATTCAGAATGTGAAAAGGTCAGTAAGGTGCTAAATGTGTATGTTAGACTTCTGTAAATGTATTAGCATAAAAGTGTGGAGTTGTTTTGGTGTCTGTCTTTTTGTATCTTCAGGCTTAATACCGCTCTAAAAAGTGTATTGCATGTTCTTGAATTAGGTCGTTATGTTTTCCCTTGAGGTTTGAGACCGGGCTACCAGGAGTGAAGGGTCTGGTCCACCACTCAGCAAAATCAAGGGGAGGCTCTCCTCCCCTCTTGCAAATTACTCTTCACTCTAACCAAAGCCACCACAAGTGACACCATAACTTAGACTGCAGTGAAAATTGCTACTTGTGAAACTATGGAAGCAAGAAGCCAAAAGTAAAAAAATTTGCTTAAGAACAAAAACCAAGCTGTTTTGTGGAAACTGAAACATGGAGTCCTGTAATAGTGTTTCTTTTGTTTTACTTCTGTTGCCAGTGAAGATTTGACACTTTTTCTTTATCCTTTCAAATGCCTAATAGTGCCTGTTTTGCTCCCTCCTTTGATACTGGCCTTCATATTTTCATCATTCTTTCAAATTTGATTGAAATTAACTTGTATTTAAACAAAACAAAAAATAATTGTAGGAAGAACAACAGAAAGATGGAACCCCTCTGCCAAGCAAACAGATCTGAAACTATGGCGTATAGTTATTCCTCTGCTGAAATAATGGTTTCTCTTCCTAATACCTTAATATTTAATTTTTAAGCACATCTTAAACAAATATACATGGCAAAATTTCTAATTACAGCAGTGAAGTAATGCACAGGTAGAAAAGAAACCTGTGAAAAAAGCTGCTGTTTGTAAGCTATTTCACCATAAATACAGCTGTCTTTTGTTATTTTTGGAATGGATTTGAGAAAAGTTTGTCTGGAAGTGCCACATGAGACCCTCTAAGCAATACTAATATTGTTCTGTCCATGAGGTGCAGTTTGTATTCATTTCAGTAAAGATCTATTGTACTTTTGTCTGCTTCAAGTATTCCCTTAAGAATGAAGTTTACATTTTAGAAAGTGGCAAGATATTGAATTTGCCATGAGGTTATAACAAGTTGTAGGCAGCAATGGAAGGAGATATATCTTTATGCAGTGAAACCTAAAACATTTTTAATTTTTATAAGAGTATAAAACTTGATGCTGAAATGCCTTTTCAGCTAACAAAGTATACACATTTTAATTTGCACATCCTTGAGAATTATAGCTGAGGTTGAGGAGATATAAAATACAGGATTTATGAAAGGAAAGAGCATGCACAACTTTGATGTATAATCCAGGATCAAAACTATTTAGACATGAAATTATTATTGTGTAGATTATCCTTCCTTGGCTCTATCTCTAGGTTAATACTATTAAATATCTATAAAACTGCTGATCAGACGCTACTTATCCAGATAAAATATCAAGAGTTCCAGTTCTCAATGTCCTGTTAGTACAGAAACCACTTAATGATGTCTGCCAACACCACCACTATTGTTTTGCTCATACGTTTATTAGTAAAATTATAAATTGCAGTGTGTTTTCCTGGCATCTTTTTTTGTGCCCAGTAGGAGCCATAGATGTTACTGACTGGTATGTTTTTACCATATTGTTTTTTTAAGAACTTCCCAATTCACATGTGAAGTATTATTAGGACAGAGGTGGCAGGTTTGGTCTGGCAAACTTATTTTCTTGCTGTTTTTAGAAACAAATGTGCTTGTATTGTGCACTGCAGATTGGCACTTAGATGAGGTTGGAGTAAGCAGCTAATCAATCATATCTGGATAATAGACATCAGTGATATTGCTTTGCAAGGCTTATGCTCTTTGATTTATACTAAGGGATTGGTTTTTATGGGATTTTTAGAATATTTGTCACTGAATAATATTTTTTATGACCAAGCCACAAAGACAAAGCCAGTATTTCTTTTAAAGCCGTCGATCAACAGTTTGATTAAATTTGTACATGTTTTGAGAGCATTCAGACTGGATGCCATCAAGTGCAATGAACAGAAGATGCTTGTAAAACAGTAGTGGTACAGGGCCTGAATTGCTATTGACCATCACCTTGTAGAGTCATTTACAATGGGAGGGTGTAAAAATACAACTAAGCCAAATGGCAGCATTTAACAGACAGCCTGTACTCACTTTATGTTGGTGTAAAATTCTGCGTAAACTTCAGCACAAGGAAGACTTCAGTACAAGGAAGACTTCAGTCACTGTCCATTAGGCATCAAGAAATATTCAGCTAAGGCACTTCAATTAATTTTTAGCCTGCTTCATTGGTTCTGAAGTGTTTAAAATCTTTACTATAACTCAGTTGCAATGAAATTAAAAGGTTTAAAAATGTTGTGAAAATGAAATAAAAAGAAATGGATACATACCTGGGGTATGTCTCATTATATTGAGACATGGCTAGCTTTGTATGGCGATATTCTTCCTTGTAAGTAATTACAGTGTGCATTATGTTTGAGTATAATAGCCGATATTACTATGCTGATGAACATCTGATTATCTCTTGCTGAGGTGCATGCCAGGAAAACAATTGACTGGTCATAAACTGAATTGGGAGGTTTTGTGTGGATAAAAAGAAAAAAAGTCACTATGAGAATGAAGCAGTGGAACAGGGTTTGGTTTTGTTTTTTTTTTTTTTGGGGGGGGGGGGGGGGTTTA
>JANHGB010001322.1:0-20798 GCA_026283785.1 Coracopsis vasa | reverse complement strand
CCCCCCCCCCCCCCCCCCGCCCCCCCCCCCCCCGCCCCCCGCGAAGCTGTGCTATTAGTCTTGGAGGCTTTCTGGAACTGGAAAAACTCTGAGAAGTCTTCTCTGGATTCAGTGCCAAAGCTGCTTTGAGTGGAAGGCTGGAGAGGGATAGTCTGAGATCCATTCCATCTGGAATGATTCTGTAATTTTATTTTTTCCTGATACGATTAGTTGCTGAGATTTTTGGAACTGTCCAGGGGATCTGGATGCTCCAAAGACTTTTCAGTTGCTTGCAAAAGGTTTTGGAGCATAATAGTGCTGTCTTTCAGAGGAAAATTAGTGCAGAATGTTGTGTCCTTGGGAATATGTTCTAACATTTAGTCTCATTTATCTGAAGGGTTTTAGTGATTCTAGTAAACTCATTAAAATATACCCAGAGCAAGTACTCTGCCATTTGGTGGCAGCGTAGAACATAGTCACCAGTGATCCAATTGCAGTGAAAGCAATTGCAGTCAGAATCTGTAGAAATTACATGCAGAAATGCCTGGGTAAGTGATCAGGGCAAAATTCATGAGGACATGAGAAAGATCTAGTTCCCTTTAACTGCACTTTGGACTGATGAGACTTGAGATTATATTGATAAGATAAAGCTAAGACATTAGAACTGAAGCAATGGAGACTTCTTAGCCTGTAGCTTACAGTCAAAATTAAATGTCCTTTTAACTGTATCCTTGAGGAAAAACTACATCAAGTGAACTGCATGTTCCTCAATGCTATGCAGAGGAGACATCACAGTGAAAAAAATCTTATCTGGCTGCTTGTTAACTAGTATTTTGTCTTGACTCTAGCAGTGGGCAAAGTATTCTGATGCCCTTCTGTCTTTTGCCTTGATCACTCTGGTCCTCATGTACTAGTGCTTGATTCATCTTCAAAGCATTCTTCCTAACCAAAACGTTTTTATTAAAAGCTGACATAAGTCTGATACTTGGTTAAGAAAGACTGAGAAAGTTCAGCAAAATAGAATTCAGCCTTAAAATACATGGTTTTAAGTGGTTCTGATTACAAAACGTTTGTGGCAGAGTATGGCTGGTGTATGTTCTGTGATGCAGAGAACAGCATCCTGATTCCCTGAAGAAGAGTCTATCAGTAATGCTTCATGCTTCCTTTTCCAACCCTTTGTGTTTTAACACATGAATTAGTACTTCCTCCAGCTGTCTCAGGCTCCATATCACCATACTTAGGACTCTGAAGTCCAAGAGCCATATTGGGATAGAGCTTTCTAAATCAGGTAGTCTTGTAAAAATGCTCATTCTACTTTTCTATTTCCCCTCACTTTGTGGCAAGGGAGGAAAGTACGTAGAGGAGTCTTATTTTTGGGGCTATGTAAATAAATGCAATAATTAGTCTGAAATAACTGCAGAGAAACAAAGTAGCAGAGCAATGCTGGCAATCCTACCTCTATTACCTGTGTGTCAGCAGCTCTGCACTTAGATGTGACACGGCTATGATGATCATCATAAGGCTGTGGAGATTTGCTGTATGGGTCATTGATGTGGTGAGACATGTTTATTCAGGGTTGCAGCAATATTTTAACCAGGATAGTATGGGAATTAGAAAGGAGAACTAATAACTAGAATTTCTATTAGACTTTATCTTCCCCAAAATGCCCCAAGGCAGCCTGTAAGGAGAGGAAAAAAAGCAAACCACCCTCCCTGCCTCAAAAAAACCCCTCCAAACCCCAGAAGACCTCCCCAAAACAAACAAAAAACAAAAATGCAAAACCAAACCTTCAGGTATGAAGACTGCTACAGAAATGCAGAAATGCAAGTACTAGAATACCAGCCTGTATTAATGTGATACATGTCACGACAGAGGGAATATCCACTATAAGTGCAATAAAATATAGAAAAGATCAATCTCTAATCTGTTGCCTCATAGCATTGATTAGTAATTGGTGCCTTGTAATGCATCTAGGACCCCTTTATGGGATCAGATTTTCAGTAGAGCAGCATATGGTGATCACAGATCCCAGTAATTTTTGAAATCATGAATAAAGCTCAGCAACGCTTAAAATTAAAGAAAGACAAAACTCTTCAGTACTGAGTATCCTGGAACACTTTTTATCCCAGTAGAACCCTTGTCCTGCTTTTTTTCCTGTACCCTTCCACAGATTTTGAGCACTCTTGTTCCAGAATAAGTATATCCACAGGAAGTTATATCCCAGAGCAACTATTTTGGTACATTTTCAAGAAACAAATCTCAGGTGTTTAACTTGGGGATCAGTTTTTCAAGAACAGGTATGTTTTCAGCTTTCCTTCCTAGCACTCTGTATTCTTGCAGAAGGCTTAGCTTTCAGTGTTCAAATCACTGTTTGATCTTCAGCAGCTTTCTAGCCGTGAATGTTGATAATTCATGAGTTCTAGTTTTCTCCAGTGGAAATCTATAGCTCATGAATTATTTTGTGTGTCACACCTCATAGCATCTCTGGTTTGGGAGGATACAAGCAGTGTCTTGTTGATCATCTATGATTTTCCAGCTTTGCATTAATTTTGGACAATGTTGCAGAGTGTATGCAGATGGCCGTGATGGGGTGGGGAGATGTAAATGAACAACAAATTATCTTGGTGCCTAAGCACTCACTGAGCTCAAGCAGGGCTCACCACTTTAAAAAACAATATAAATAAGGAATTCTTGGCATCCTAAAATACACTTTTTACCTGGCTATTACTGTGAACCCTTTGAGTCATGTATTTTTTGGTCAGATTGCTTTTATGGGTTGGTTAGTACAATAGTGAGCCACATAATGTCAAAGGACCTGGCAAATTCTTCCTTAAATACTTTGTACTTAGTCTGCCAGTAAGTGTGGGTTGTATTGTTTAAATAATCTCCCTCTCTATTGATGTGTGCATGCAAATAACATCCCTATAACATTTTTTTAGATTTTTCGTTTCAATAGAAAGGCTTATGAGGAGTCATGTGAAGTGCTTGGATAATAGTAGCTATTATTCAGATATTGTTGTTTGACAGATGTGCAAGATGATGTACATCTAAATACAGCAATGGATCCTGTGACAGTGGTCTTAAACCATCCTGGAACTTTAGGGGGGGAGGGTGGAGGGAAGCTTCCATTGCAAATAGTTTGCTGTACTGCTGTTCTACTTTGCAGAAAACACTTTTCATAGATCAGAACTAACTTTTTCGTGACTAACTCATCTTAATGAACTATTTAACTAAATTATCTACCTTGAATTACTTACAACTTAACACCGTTAAGCATACCTAAGGAATAAATATTCTTCAGGTGAAAGGACACTAAACCTGACTACTAATGAACTTCCAATGCTATTGTTGCTGGTAGAATGACACTGGCATTAGTGTGATGACACCATTTTGGGTTTGTCATATCTTCAAAAAAGAAGTGGGGTGCAGCTGCTGCTGAATGTTCTGTTATCCTTATTCAGCACCTACAGGACAATGAAAATCTCGTTACTAGAGTGACAATGAGTTGAGTATCTTTAGGTGCCATAGTTGCACAGAAGACTTGATTCATAGAACTACTTGCTGGGTTTCAGTATGAGCTGTAAATTTACAACCAAAATAAACACACAAAGCAAATGCAAAACCCTGGGTTTGTACCAATAACAAATGAAGAATGAAATCTAAACAGATGTGTAAAAGTGATCTAGAAATTGCTTCTTTCAATAAGCAAGAAAGCTGTCTCTCTGACTGTTGTAAAGTAGTGATATGGACAATAAAGTCCCGACAGACAGTAATAAAATGTAATGTGAAAGGGGGTTTAATTTAAAGCATTTGCTATATTATTTTTAAAAGGAAATAGATGCAACTTCTAGTTCCTGTGAAGACCAAGTTGCTCTTAAATGCGTGCATACTACTTTGGGTGTAGCTATAACAGAAGAAATGGACTATTAATAAAACAAAACCCAACCCAAAAAGCAACTTACAGCCTTAGGAAGCTTAAATTTTAGTGTCAAATAATGTAAATGTTTCAGTTAATCTTTAAGGTAGAGTCAAGGCTCATTAATGAGTAACTAAAGATTTTTACTTGTAAACCTACACTTTTCTTTTAGGAATTGCTATTTATTACAAATGAGGAGAAAAATATTTGTTATGGCTGAATTAAGTTAGAAAAATAACTTTTCTTAATTGATGTTTATTTTAAGTGAACTATGATAGGAGCAGTTATCGTACTGATGTCCCAAGTTACTGAGGTTTCTAGGTCATGTCACATACTGGTGTAACAGGGTGAGAAGTGTTTCAATGACTTGGCTAAGATAATACAGTGACCTTGTGGCAGAGTCAAAATAAAACTTGAGTACTGGTTCTTGGTCCAGTGACCAATTCCTGGAAACATTACTGCTGATATCTCAATAAGCAAGCATAAAGACGTTATGAAACATGGAAGACATAGAGTCATTTGACACCATATTTAAAGGCAAAAAAAGTGGCATTGCTAGGCAGTGTCTTTCCTATTTCCATTTTTAGCCCTAGCTTGAAATCCATTTTGGCCCAAGTCTGGTTTTATGACTAATAGTAGTTAGCTCAATTTGGATATTTGTGGAAGAATTTTTCAGAGAAGGACACATTTCTGTATCTAGAGCAATTTACTGCAGAGAGGGAATGCTGACAGATGAAAGTCATGTAATGCCCCAGCAGACAATCTGTGATGCATACTTTTGGACCAAAATGAATAGAATAGCACTGAATTGACTAACCCTGGTATGGGGTCGCTAAGCTCTGTCATTGATCTGGAGAGCTTCTCCAGCCTGTAAGATCATGTTAGAGGCAAAGCAGCCTCCACTGTTACTGTGAACTAACAAAGATAACTGTGGGTAACAAACTACCAAGTTACAGGAGAAGTGTGAAGTTTAAATCCTCTGTGTAAATATATTTTCATACATGTGTGTATCTATGCACAGGATACTTGAAACAGGTTGGGTTTTTTTTTAGCAATATGAGTACCTACATTAGAGGACTTGGAGAAGGGACAGAGAAAAAGACACTTAAGTGCTATTGATAGGAAAAAGAATAACTTGCAAAACATGCTAGACGCTGCTTGTGATGGAGCAGTGTCTGCTCTGTTTAGCTTTTTCATGCATTCTATGGCTGTGTTGAATATCAACTTGAACAGATCTGAGGGTGTACACATGTATATGGTAAGATACCAGCTGCATACCAGACACTTAAGACAAAAAAGAAAACTCCTGACTCAGACAATGCTTTTAAAGCTACTGAGATAACAAACTGAAATTCCTAAAATGCAGGATGTCCTGCTACAGGAGGGGCTGTTAAGGAGGAGGTGGAAGGAAGCTGGACAATTCCAAAGAGAGCCATTCACACAATCTTATTTTCAAAACCAAATCAAAACCCCAAACATGCAAGTGAAGTTATACAAGAGAAATTTTTGCAGCTAATAAACTCTGTGCCACCTATTATTTTAAAGTGGATATTGCCAGTATTGGCAGTTTTAACAAAGGAGCCGAACTTGTTCTTAGACCTTTGACAAGTCTTCATAAAATGGATGTATGTAATTTATCTCTCCAAGCTAATAGAAAAAATAGAGTTCTCATCCTGATATATCTTAATAAAGCTTAATATAGTTGATAAATATGCAATAACTTTTCAGCTGTACAAAACAATCTCTAAAAAAGCTTAGGGCCCGCTCATAGTCCTTCTTTAACTCAGCAAATCTTTGAGATGTGTATTAGGTAAAATCTTAACCTTCAGGAACTTGGTTTTGCTTATTATTAAGCTACTTATTTGTTTCATTTTCCTAGTTGTCTTATAGCCAGGGAACTCTGTAAAGAGCGTTTTATTAACAAAATTTTGTGCTCAATACAAACACTAAATCAAAATGCCTAACAGTATTTGCTCTTTCTCTGTTTATATATGTTAAATACCTTTTAATATATGTAAGAAGTTCAGTATTGATGTGTGCAAACATATATGTATATATACAAGCATACATATATTTTTACATACTTACAAACATAGATGTATGTAAAATGTACAAATGCTATAAGCACTTTTTTTTGTTAGTGGTCTTTCAGGAGAAAACATGTTTGGAAACAACCAAAAGATTCATCCAGTGAAACTGAATAGGTTCATTTAAATAGGTGGAGTTCTGGCAAGAAATAGCACAGGAGAACACATATACTTGACAACAAAAAACAATGCCAGAAAACTGCAGTTTGATGCAGAACACAAAGAAACAATTAGTCTTAATGAATTAAATGCATAGAAAAACATGACAGAATATTTGTGGGTTTTTTGCATTCTAATTAATAATCATACATGTTAAATGTTCTCCTCCATTATGTTTCTAATTATGTTGGGGAAATATACAATGTAGGTTTTTTCCTTCTCAGATGAAGTGTAATACTATGGAAAAATATTAAGCTAAAGAAGAAATAATCCTGGAACTTTCTCATTGGCATCCATGCAATGTAGTTCTCAAATATCAAATGGATGTACATGACAATTAGCTCAGGCTTTGCCTTAAAGAAGAGCTGAACAGGATGCCAAAGTTCCTATCCTATGATGCAAAGAATTCTATTTTATTAGCAGAGTTTCAGTTTTCAGTTAAAACCAACCAAAACCTTTGTACTTTATTCTATTTGTGATGTGACCTAATGCTCCTTCATGGAGCAACTGATGCAACTCTTCACAGACATTCCTTACATGAGAACAGTTAAGAAAAAAAACAACTGGAAATCCAAATACTCTGAGTGTAGTTGAGATTGATTTATGCTAGCAAGAAAATATTTCAAACTATCCTATTGCTGGTTACTTTTTTTTCCTCTTTATTCTACACACATGGAAAAGTAATATAATCTGTGCAGCATCAATCATCCAATAGGCCCTGTTTCTTCTGTGAACACTACTTTTTAGATTTTCCATGCAACTGTACTTTGCACAGATAATAGTGTTTAATGCATTTGCCCATTAAGCCAAAAGTAGGAATAATTTTGCAGTTGTATACTTTCAACACATGGAATATACTACCATGTTTTGAAAAGTGTAACGGACATATGTGGCATACAGAGAGGAGTATTTCACTAGTAGGTAAATGTTTCAGGGGATTAGGAGATTTGCTCTAACCAGGTTAAAAGTCAAATCATTCCCCATTGGGGGCAAAAGGAAGTATGGACACTTTTGAACTGTTTGTATTAGTTTAAAACTGAAGTTTAATTAGACCTGATACAGGAGCGAACAGAGCAACAGAGCTGATGGCATAATCTGGATTCTGCTAAGGTTCTCTTTTGCTGGTACTATAAAAGGAGTTTGCTAATAACCACAAAATTTCCAGATTATTCTAATTTCAGAAACATGCAAAGTTGTTATGCTTATACTACAAAACCAACTACATGTACTTGTTTCCCTTATTTGCTTTGTTATTACTGGAGATGAGAATTCAACCTTGTTTAAACACTGACAACTTCTCTATATGTGGTTACATACTGTCTATGTGAGCATGCTATGTTTCATTTTAATGTAGTTCTTTTAACAGCAGCTAAAAGACTTCACATGTGTTCAAGTGGATTTTTTTCCCCTATTCAACTTCACTAAACCCTATGGCTTTTCATGACTTAAATACCACCTCTTCTGGTTAGAAATGTGTTCTGCCCGGACTGTCCTGGCACCAGTTTGGGGTAATATATATCTAATGGGGAACTCTAGCTTGAGGACCTCCCTTTTGGTGTGGCTAGTTCAGTCATTTTGTGATATGGTTTCTAAATATGAAAGATTATCGACTTCTTTTTAATGACTGATACAGCAAAATACCTAAGCATGTGCTGAACCCTAAAAGTCACAAGAAGCCCTAAGTACAAGCAGCCTATACTTAAAATTCAAAGCAATTAAAACCAATCAAAACATAATGCCGTAATGGCTTGGCACTATTGTTTTGGCATGACTTCAGTTATAGTGTTTTGCTTGCATTATAGTGTTTATTTGGGTAAAATATTAATTTTGCCTGGCACCTCATACAGCAAGGTTTCCCATGGTCCTTCATGGAAGTTCTGAATGCTTCCACTGATGAGAAACAATACAGCCATAGGTATTGGTAACATAGGGACTGCCTGACAGCAGTATATGGTGAAATAAATAGCTTGTCTGAATACACTCTGTATTCTGTGTGAGTTCTGAATGAGGAAAAAATTTTCCTTGCAAGCCAATCTAGATGTTTTTCCTATAGGACCAGTATGCTGCTGCAGAACTGATGATTTTCTTTTTCTGTTCTGGATCAGCTTCCTTACCTCTGTAGTCAGGCCAGTGTCAGGGGAGCGTGCACATGGATAGACTGATGTGTCATTGCTTGATCCGATATATGTTGTACCTCTCACATTTTTCAAATGCCAGACAGACCAGCATGCTTCTCTTTGATGTTGCTGGTATTGCTGTTTTGTGGGCTTCTTTCTTGTGTGTTTTTTTTGTTGTGGTTTGGTGGGGTTTTGTAAGTTTTTTGTTTTGGTTGGTTTGTTTTTTCTGTTTGGTTTGTTTTGGTATTTTTTGGTGTTTAATGAGTAGCTGATATAAGATCTGTTGGTCTTTACTGGACCAGTCTTCAGTCTGGACAGTATGTCTCTTTCAAGCCAAAATGTGCTGCCTCCAAAAGAGTGCAGGAAACTACCCTGTCCAGTTATAGGTTTCTGCTCTTTAAGGTAAAGGTTTTTCCTGAGGGCCAATGGGGATTTGCACATGCTGCTGGCCAAGAGGGTGACTCCTGCCATCTGTCACACCAGAATTATCTGCGGTTTGATGGTGTGCTAGGAAAGAAAAATATATACTAGTATTACATAATTAGCATACAGCAGGAGAAGCTCCTTAGGAAGTGTTTTACTGCTCAAGGGCAGCTGAGCATTACAAAGGATCATTACTGAGCTCTCCCAAAGACTTTCTCATCTGAATGTGAACCCTGAGAGCATCAGGATTATAATGATTTCCTCTAGTCATGCAAAGCTTTTCTTTTTTTTTTTTTTTGGGTGGGGGAGCACATGGTAAAACAGTGCTCAGCCTTGCTGAGGGTAGGTATTTCATGCTTGTAGACCTGCCAGCTGGTTTCTGCAAGTGCTCTTTTGTAACTCTGCCTGACAAAAACACTTGTAGGTGAACAAGTCCCAGATATTTTAAACGCTGAACTATTGCCAGCTCTTGTCTGTGTTTCTTCAGACAAGTTAATAGATCTGTTACTCAGTGCTAGAGTTTTGATGTAACTTTCCTCTTCATTAGGTCATCTTCACATCTGGGTGGCCGTATTTGGCAGAGTAGCTGTGCAGCATGGAGGCAGGACAAAGGCATTTTATAAATTGACCAACAATGCAAAAGCAATAATAAAAGTGAATGAAAGAATGTGCTTGGGGAGCAGCTTTTTTCATGGAAATAGGAGCTCAAATGTGATAATAGTGTAGAAACTTGTCACAGCTTTTCTACCTCTTTCTACTGGAAGCTGGAGGTCTGGGGCACACATTTAGGCTGTACATTTGTGGAGAGCCTTACTAAAGGTCTGGCTTACTTGGGAGGCAAATGGCATGTCAAAATATGGTAGGAAATGCAAAGTCCTGCTGCCTCTGCAAGCATCAGAAGGTTTCTGCTATTTTATCTTTACTAGAGAAACCCCTCGTGCAGTAAAACAACTCAGGTTACGGGCTTTAGGGGAATCTAATCACCTAATGAGAGTTGCGTGTCCATCCTGTCAAGCAGCTCTGGGGCACTCAGGATTTTCTTTCCTGAAATAAGCCAATAATCCCAGTTTTTAATATTTAGTGTTTTCTGATGCATATGCAATGGAGAGAGAATTTTAAAAGCAAAATCAGTGCAACTTTTGGTGCAAGTTCAGTGAGTACTTGTTTTCATTCTGACTTATAATTGCTGTTACTTAGTCATTTTGTTTTATAACTTCTATATGTGCTTATATGTGTTCAAAAGTGGTGCTTATGCTGCCACCTGCATACAATAATCAGTTTGTGCAACCTCAGGGATGAACCTGTTGGTAGCATAAACATTAGTACTTAAACCAGGATATATGCTGAAGTATAATTTCATATACCTTGATACAAGTAGAACCAACCCACAGGTATTAAGTAACATACCACGCATAGGCTGCTAGAACAAACCTAAGTGGGAAATCAACTCTGCTTGGGAGAGTTCATGGGTTAGAAAATCAGGCCAATGGTGAGGTGGGAAATGGAGGCAGCATTCGTAATTTGTAATGCAGCAGAAGAGCAGCACAGGCTTCCTGATGCCAGTCTAGTGCCACTTAGGGTCCTCTGCTGCCTCCTCACTGCTGGGTTATGTGCTGGCCTAGGCCCCTTGTGCCTTACACTCACCTGGCAGCAAGAAGGGGATGTTTTCCTTCAGGGCAGGGAAGTCTGTTTTGTTGCAGAACGAGAAGCTTCCCGCTGCTCAGGAAGCATGTTAAAGCATCAGGGTGGTGTGTTGGAGAAGAGAGCCCATGTTTCACGAAAGACCATTGCTACTCCCATAGGAATGACGACTAGATAAAGAAAAGCACAATCCAGGGAACACCATAATGTTACTAGAAGCTATTCAGTGCAGCACAGTACATGGCCATAAATCTCATATGAAGTTTATAACAGTTTTCTCCTCAACAATTACACATTGTATGACTGTGAAAATTACAGTGAGCTCATCTGAGATGTCTTTATAGTAAAATATTAGAAGAAAGGAGAATTGGAATGAGGAAAACAAGAACTCTGTATTTTGCTTTCTCTTGGAGTGTCAGGGAACCATATGCAAGGGTGTATCATGAACTCAAATGCGGTAGAATAACAGGGTGAAGTGAGAATTATATTCCTCATGGCCACTGTCACACACACAAAAAGGCAGAGACCAGTGCTGCTTCTTATGATCTGTGCCAAGAGGACTAGATTACAGCAGCAAAGACTGGAGAAAGGGACTTTCTAGACTATTAAGCTCTTCCTTCCTTAACTGTGTGTGCAGAGGCATTTAAATAACAGGCATGCCCCTGCAATGGAGCCTCAGTTTTCTGTCGTGCTCCCTGTCCCTTTTCCTTCAGGTCACTTCTATCATTCAACAGTTATGGGTACCATGTGCTCCAGGACTAGAACTGTCTCTCTTCAAGTAAAACCAGTAGTTCCAGCAGCACCTGGCAGGGCTGAGGTTTCTGTTCTTTTCCTAACCTCACCTATTAATGGAGATTTCTTCTTCAGAATGCTTTTCTTTTGGTTTTGGTTTGTTTTGCTTTTAGTTAATCTTTTCTCTAATTTTTCATCAATTCAGTGCATCAGAGGAAACCCTGAACTAGTTTGACTTGGGAAACTAGTGAAATCAGTCTAGAAATTTTTATTCGAATATGTAAATATTTTCTATCTAGATCACACTTAATCACATGAGCAAAATATTGTGCCAGGAGTTGGAGTTGTTATACTGAGTAATATTTCTATGCAAGCTGACGACTGAGTGGTGCTCTGGGGGTAGGTAATGTACTACAACACTTGAAAATAGTGACATTAAAAATTGATGCACTTTTACTGTAAATGTTATTAAGGAAACAAAAGAAGTTGTGATCTACATTTAGTGGAAATTAATTAACTGGCACTGTCTTCACTGGCAGTTTGCCTGTTTTACACCAACACTTAATTTAGTTCTGTAAGAACAGACTCGAGACAAAGGTACTGTGGTAGGAAGCCCTACACAATGACTTCTACTGAAGTTCTATGCCTTAAACTTTTACCAGGGGTGAATTGGCCAGGACTCATATTGTGTCGTTAAACTTCCTTCTTCAGTATTGCACTTTTTTTTTCCCTTTTCCCTTTTGAAACACGTGTTTTTTCTCTCCCTCTCGTGCTAGCAGATGGTCTCCAGTTATATGCAGGAGCTTCTATTCCCTGGGTTGCTATGCAACAAAATGCATCCTATCTGCATCCTTTCTGTGCTGTATCCCGTTTCCGTTCAACAACTCAAAATAACCAGCTTAGTGCTTCAACATGCTGCTTCCTCTTTTCTACAGAGTTGAATATCTATCAAGTATCTTCCTGGGCTTCCTATCTCTTCCTGTTACAGCCTTGAAAAAAATGTGTTTGCCCTGAATTGATTTTCCTCATCACTTCCTATTTACATCAGTCCACTTAGTGCTAAGGCAGGCAAAACATACATAAATGAGTCATGCAGCTGCTAGCCCATAAAAAAAATTAGTGTCAGCCAATTGTGTGATGTTTGAAAGCAAGATTCTTCATTGTTGTCAGGTGTGGGGTTCCTGTTTGTACTTTTTATCGTGTCTTTGTTTCCCTGCTGATACCAGAAAGTTGAAAACAAACTTATTCTTTTTTCTTTTCTTTTTTACTTTTTTTTTTTTTTTTTTTTTTACACTGAGCTTATGAAAAGGAAAATATTTATCTCTAGCACAGCAAGGGAGAAGATGAGATAGAAACAGTAGCATGATCTGCTTTGGCTGGTGATGAGGCAAACATTTTGGTGGGGTTCATTTTTTTTTACTGGATACTTACCACTGTGCTTGAAACTGCAAGTGTTTATAAGGTGCCTAAGATGTGTCCACTGCTGTTAATGCGAAGTTTTGCATATTCTAAACTGTCTGCATTGTTGTTTAATGCTCATCAGGCTAAATACAATTACTTTGCACCCTTTTTATTTAATTTTTTGATATGAGATAAATTCCTATTTTCATCGTATGTTGGCTTTCACCATAGCAGGAAATGTCATCTCTGGAGAACTTCTTGTTGCTTAACCTATAGATTTAGTAGGTTAAAGGACACAGAGATTTATTTTCCCTAACTCGAGCAGTGTAAAGTTGGGCATGTGGTCTGTCCTTAGCAGCTACACTCCTCTTCTAGTCAATGGAGAGCAAGAGAGAGGCACCCTCAGTAAATGAGTTACAGCAATTTAGTCATTCACTGTGGTAGGTAGGATGATTCACTTGGACACAGGATTTGTCTCTAGCAACTACTGAGTTTGGCTGATAGCTTGGATGGAATGCCTGATTCTTAGATTGCTGAAGTGAATCAGAAGTTACCAGTCTGTTTTCATATAATTCCAATATATTTCTCTATTCCTCAGAAATAATTTCTAGTTGTTGGTATCCCATGCCACCATTTCCAGGTACACATAATCCAGCCAATGTTTGGAGAGGAAATGGAAAACGGTTAATAAAACCACAGATATGTGTGATCACTCAGCCAGTCTGGCTTTTTATAAATATTATTCAGAGATCATGTGTATAGCTAAACGTATCTCTTCTTTTTGTAGCCTAGGTTCAGCCAATGTAACATAAAAATCAGTCTTACATTTCTGGAGCAGTAATGTGCCTAAAACCCTCTTTTTTTTTTTTTTTTTTCCAGTGGAAATGCCCATGCTCAGATAATGACTAGGTTAAGACTAGTTGAGTGTTAGTTACTGAATCTTTCCAGCTTGCAGTTGAACTAAAGCTTTTGATGAGAGATTAGTCAAGGCAGAGTTTGATGATGCTTATCCAGAGCACAGTTTCAAACTATGTAGAACAATTTTCTACATTGCCGGAAAGCAGAAATTCAACCACCGTTACCTTTCTGAAGGAACCTGACAAGTTTTTATTAGATATCATAGATCAGGTGGACTTTGGAAGTCTGTGCTTTCTGCATGGTTACTGCTTTCTGGTTTCTTTTATTTTCCCTACAGCCATCAGCATTCTGGTTTTGGATCTCTGGCATGATTGTCTTCTCTCTGGTTGCAGCAGCACCAGACCTGGAGGTGCAGGGCAAGGCTCTGCTCATGGGGCTGCTGGGCTCTTGCTGTCATTCCTGTAAGTGCCAATCTCAGCCCTCCCCCAGGGTTCTGGCAATGTTTCTTGGCTTTTACCTTCACTCCCATAGCCAAGGGTGGGCTTTGGCAGTGTCAAACCAGTGCAGGAAAGCAGCTTTATGCAGCTCTGGAGGGCTGGTTCTGCACTGCCTTTCTCATTAAGTGTGGCCATCTCCTTGGCTGGGGCCAGGAGCATTAAGCAGAGCAACCAAATTAAATGCACTTCAGCTGAAGAAATGCAGCAGTTTGCAGTATAGCATTTATGGGACTGGAGTTCATCTACTTTCTCCCTTGCAGTGCAGACTGTGATAAAACCTGGGTGCTGCCAGAGGACATCTTAAGGAGCAGCTTTGACTCAGGAAGCTCAATGACATTTCTTTTTTCTGGATGGTGTGGCCTGTGGACAGGTTTGACTCTGCCAGAGCGCAGTCTTAAGGCTTCTCCTTTTCTTCCACCTCACCAATGTGCTGCTCCCTCCATTCTGCACCAAGGTTTCAGTAAGTAGAGACTCCCTCCTTGTCCTTAGGATCAGTGCTTCAGCTAATTCTGAACATCAGGTTATAGTTCTGCTCAGTATGAGAGAGATTTCAACAGTTTAGTTTACTAAACTGATTTCAGCTTGCTACAGAAATAATAGTAGATAATAAACAATATCTCTATAACAATAATTATCTTTATAATACAAAATATCAAATATATAAATATATCTTTATGAAAGTGTCTCTGAAATTAACATTAGCAATACAGTAAAATAAATGCACAGAGGAATTTCCTTCCCCTTTGATTTTTAGAAAACCTTTACATTAACACAGAGTGGTTGGTTGCTGTAGTTTAGCAAAGTGTGTGAGTTGCTGAACGTCATCTTAAGGGCTGTGTGTGTAGAAAGGCAACCTTGGCTGTTCATCATACTTTGCTCTGGCTTTAATGTATTGGAAACTGTGCATTCAAAATATGAGCAGTGAAGAAGAAGATGGTTATAAAGAGGCTGGCAGGATTCATCCTTTTAAGTAATGTGAGTCATTTTCTAATATCATGAGAAAGGAGAGGAGTTAAATTCAGGAGGGGTGAGTTCTTGCCAGCAGGAATTTTCACAGCAAATGATAAGATTGGTTTGCCCTGAGAGATGATGGAAGGATCCCTTTAGGCAGATGATGTTTCTTGACAAGACAGGATGCAAATTGGAAGCTGGATTATAGCCCACACAATTTAAGAAGAACGGAGAAATGCTAACCTAGACTTTATTCCTTCATTACAATTAGTTCTTCTCCCTCTTCCCTCCACCAAACATCTTTGATATCCAAGGATCTGTGCACAGTGTAATATGAAAGCTTATGTCCCAGAGTCAATAGCTGTCAAAGAATGCAGTAGCAGATGTGTTAGGATTGGTATTGCTTATTTTATCTATGTTTATTGTAACATGTACCACTGTTTAAAGTCCAGATTAAGATTTCTGGACTCAAAGCATACTTTTACTAACACAAGGTAATATAAATTGCAGCATAATTGATACTTTTTGTAGATCTTGCTGTGTTGTCTGGTATATATCCTTTTAATAAAGCAGATGTGTGTCACCATTATCACAGAATAAGAAATGGTAGTTGTGGCCAAGTTATTTCACAATTAAGTTTTTATTGTGAAAAGATATTTCCTCTTAAGTAAGCTCAATACTTATTGCTTCCAAATATAAACCCAGTGTATTTAGCATAATGTACATAGAAAATATGTTTTCACACGTTATTGATAATTAGAATGGACCGAGTATGTCTATATTGGATTATGACTCAGTAACATTTAAAGTGAGCTCTGTTGATATGTTAAAGTTATGCAACTTAGAGAGGGAAAAGCCACCACAGACTAGCACACCTTCAGTTCTCTTAAAGCACTGAGAGTCTAGATTTCATGGAGTTAGTTTGGTTGTGATCTTCCCTAGAAACCTCCTGATGCAATTGACTTCCAAATGAACTTGAAAAATTAACAGGTACTTTTGTTTTAATTTTTATTTTTTATTCTTATGACTCTTGAAAAATAAATTGTCATTCATGCAGTGGGTAATAGCAACCTGGAATTTATAAATAGCAACCTGGAATTTATAAATTCATGAATTCTTATAAATTTCTTTTACAATTAATTTTGAAAATGTCACTAAGTTTATCAGAATGTGGAGTGGACGTTTGCAGCAAAGGAACTACTTTCTCTTGCCATATTTGGAAAGTAAGATGATAGAAGACAGCTCATCTGTGATGAAGGTCTCCAAGTCTGGTGTATGATGATGGAGTCAGGAACAGATGAATTCATATTTTGTTAACACAAAATCTAAACAAAAAGGTTAGGAAAAATTGCTTCTGTGACAAATTTTTGTACTGGCTTTGTTTCAACATCCAGAAATGAGCAGGTACTCCTGGAAACAATTCCCTTTGCTGTGTCGTGGTTGGATTTTTGGATTGTGGTGTGCGTTGTGTTGAGCCTTGGGAGGTCAGACTGGAAAGCTGAAGTACAAAGCTGCAGCTCACCTAAAGAGATGAAATTATGTCCATGCATTGGTTTGATAAACAATTTGCATTAATCACTTTCTGGTAGACTCACTAGTTTACATCCATGAAGGAATGTTTTTTCCCAAGCATTGATTGCTGAGTTGCTCCCAACATATTTTCTAATCATTTTCAGTACACACAGAGAAAGGTTTTAAAGAGGAATGTTGTACAAACAGATTTTAATAAAAATGTCAATTATATTGAAATGCTTCAACACCAACTTTATTATTGACACAGTAATAGAAAAGAGGTAAGCACAGTAATTAGCAAAGCAATTGATTCCAGTATTATGCAGATCTGCAAAGAAGCTGTTCCATTCACATACCGCAGATCTTTTACTTGAGAAATAAGCTTTTTTTTGTTTCTTTGTGTGGCCTAGCCATTAGTACCCATTTAATAAAGTCTGTCTGGGAATTCATATTAACTTTACAATAGGACTATAGGATAATCAGTAATATATCAATATACAACACTTGGTTTATGTAAAGAAGTTATGAAAAATATTGAGGTAGACCAAGTTCTAATTTTCTCTGCTGGCATCTGTATCTAAAACTCATTGCGAGAATGAGCCCCATTAAAAATATAATTAAAAATTGCATTCCCATGCCTGCACACAGACAGAGGAGCATTATGCTGTAGGTTTAGCACTTTCAAATGCAAGCAAGGTGCTATGGCAAGCATCCTTATGGACTACAGCTCCTAACCCACCGCTGGTACTAGTGGAGCTGTCTCCATCCCATGCAGGTTACTTGCACTTCTTCAGGACTGGGAATTAAACTGGCAGTATGAAAGCTCTGTGGGCATGTGGAGTCAAGCTAACCAGCACAGTGTAAGAGTCCAGGCAAGGCTACCATGGCTTTCTGAAAGCTGTAGAGGGGCTTCAAACTCTACAGGGGTAACATGTACACTGAATGTCCTTTAGTATAGTGTCTTTTCAGCATCATGTATGTCCTGAAAAAAAATTATAACGATAAACTATCCTAATGGTTCGATTTTTCTTAAAAGTGATTTGTCCCACTAATGGAGAATGTTTGTGGGTTTTTTTTAAAGCAGATTCAGTAATTCAAGTAAACAATTGGAGAAGCAGTTTAGTTATATAAGTATGTTACCTCTGAGCCCAAAGTGGTCCTTCTCAGTATGATATGTTTAAAAATATTTCTACTCTAAACTCTGTAGAAGGTGCTCACAAGGGACAAATAACTTAATATTGATATAGCCTTAAATATATTGAAAAGACATAAATCAGAATAATGAGATTCATAAATCTGTTAATATTAATGGGGAAACCTTTGGGGAATGTAATGTAAAATCAAAGAAAAAGATGAACTTGATGTAAGTTATGATTCTAGTTAAATGAATAAAAATCGGATATTTTGTTCCTTCTCAAGTCAGAATAAGGCATTGCATCCTTTTGAAATTGTGCTTATGTCTTTAATACTGTTATGAACAGAAAGAACATGAAAAATGTTGTGGGGAGAAATCTAAAGGTGTCTCTAGAAGCCTGTTAATAAATTAAAACTCTAGAACAATTTGTTTTTTGCATCATGGAATAACAAAAGCACCATGAAGCCTTTCTTTCAGAAATTCTCCCTAAGCAATAGGGAGATACTACTCTGAATTTCAAGGCTATAAAACTTTATTAGCAAGAAGAATATGTACGCTGTTATTCATTTGTTCACACTGCAATGGTTAAGGGTCTGTCAGCATTTCCGTTAAAAACCCCTATAATTTAACAGGAAATTCCAACATGTAAAAATGCATTCAGGCTGCATTTGACAAAAAGGCTTCCTTAACAGTCTCAAAATTAATTTTATTTAGAAGCTTTATAGCTTGAAAAGAAATGAGCTATCATGTCCTTACAGGTGCCTACCATCTCATATCCATTGCAAAGCATTACCATTGTCAGCAACTGCAAGCCTGGTGTTGTTCTTTATCTCTCTCTTTCCTAGCTGACTCCCTCTGCCCATCCACTGTTGCAGTGAGTCTGTCCTGCTTCCAGTTACTGTGCTATCTTTGAGTTCCCTGCAGGATTTACCTTTGTTAGGCTGTTTGATTTTTGCTTTGAAAAATCTCCCGTGGAGCTTTGGGACTATGGCATAGGAGCAGATTCTATATGCAAAAATCCTGTGTTGGTTGGAAGCACTGCAGCTTCCAATGAAGACTTCTAGAGCAGCTGTGCTATGTTAGACAGGGACTTGGTTCTGCTCCAGACCAGGGAGCTGAGGGTGAAGCACCGAGCTTAAAGCCCATAGAGGTGCTGGGCTAGCCCAGCCTGACATCCCTGTTGTAGTGATCCTGGAGCTGAACCTCATCCTAAACCCTATGCTAAACCCAGCAAACACACTGATTTAGAGAGACATCAGTGTGTATGCAGACGCTTCACAGTCTCTTCTTCAAGTAGCTTGCTCCCATGATTAATCACATCCTCTTCAGAAAGCTGAATTCTATACCTTAACAGATCAATATGTACTTTTTGATGTGGAAAGAAATGTTTTCTTGCTAGTGATTTAAAAAGATGCCTGTTGCATGTGTCTAAGAATCTCTTGAGAGTGTTCAGGAAGACTTTATTACTGAAGAGGACTTTAGCTCTTGGAACTATCACCTATTCATGCTTTAAACATATTTGTTCAGTGTAGGGGCATCATACTTCTAGGATATCAGACAACTGAACTTCTGCACTCAACACTGAGAAAATACGATTGTCAGGGTAAGAAACAAGATAATTCAGGAGCCATCAGATAATCTTCAGTAAATGTCTCAAATCTGCTTAAGATTTGTAGAAAATCATGGGATCTTCTGAGTAATTTTGAAGTTGAAAGTGTTTGAAAGAATTCTCTGCTACATAACAGTGAAAATCGGACTGTAAAATATAATTTACTCCATTTCTTTCAAGTTCCCTCAAAGATGGTTCTCATTTATGTGTAGCTGACTACTGCAAACCAACAGTGTTTTCAAATCTCAAATCAATATCCTGGATGTTTTCAGAGAAATTAATTAGTCTCACCGAGGAGTTACTTTCTGAGGTTGGAAAAAAACCTTTGCTCCAGTTGATATTGACTACATAGTCAACTGGATAGACACAATGTTTACCCTTCTAAGAGGTCAATTTAAGTGCTTCAGGCAATACAGTACATACAAGAACACACTTTTCTGTCTTTTCATTTGTAAACACTGACCACACACAGACTTTTTGTTAAGTAAAATTGTTTCAGGCTATTGTTCTACTACCTGTCTTACTAAGACTTATCCTTGATTCTAATATGATTCTCAAATTAGTAATTTTCTGTTTAGGGATGGTCACTTTCCTAGTAGCAGTTTATATATATGTATAAAAAAATCTACTGATTTTGATGGAAGCAGATGGACTTTATAAAGTAGAAGCGGTGTGAACAAATAAAAGATTTCACAAGTACTGTATTCATACAAAATTTACAACTTGCATTATGAAAGAGTTTTAGACTACAAAACGCAATCCCAGTAACATAAATTACATATGCTTTCCACAGTGCAACTTATGTATTTATTGTGCTCCGCAATATATGGGGGGTGTAATGTTTGTTATGGAGTCAGAAGCTGCATTTCACATTTATACATGAGGTATTTCTGCAGGAGTAAGCCACATAGAATCATCTGCTGTGTAACTTATATATCCATTTTTAAAACCATAGAAAAAATAAAAGCTGTTTATACTTGCATGATGCAGCATTTTGGCAGAAATTGATACGTCATTAGTAGACCTTGGAATAGCATTGCAGTACCCCTCTTCCAGAGTTGTACACCTTCTCCCATCCCCAATTCCTAAGAAAAAGTTTGGCAAGTGGAAAATTTAATTTGTTATTTCATAAAGAAAAGTGTGTGTGGTTGGTTTGTTTGGTTTTTTTTAATCTATTTATTTTTTTGGTGGGTTTTGTTTCCTTTTCTGTTTTCCCTCACCAAAACACCCAACAAAAATCCACCAAAAAAACCCCTACCATCAAAAAATCCACCCAAAACCCAACCAAACCCTCAGCAAGCTTAAGTGACCTGAATATCAAAGGATGTGTGTTGGGCTGTCTTGCACTGGCTTTTAACCATCAGTCTTAGTCTTCACTCGTAATGTTAGCATGTCATCAGGATATTAAAACTAGTGGCTAAATTCTCCGCTTATCTAATGTCTGAGCTCAGTTGACGTTTACTTCCCAAGAGATAACATGGACTGTAGGTCCACTAAACAATATCTCCGTTTCAGTGAATATTTTGATGTTTTGTATGTTTCAAGAGGCTTTCCATTAGCTTACTGTTTTGAATAAATTCTGGGTAAATGGGAGATGTGGTTTGAGGACCCTTGAGCAGAGGATTTCAAACCCACTGTGTTTTCTGTGGGGAAGTGCTTTCACCTCTGGGCTCCTACTGGCTGGGGAGGAACTGCTGCCTTTTCAGTTTTGTTGGTTTACCCCTCAGTTAGTTTAGCTCAGCTGTTTGTTGGAAAAATTGAAAAAAAAACCAGAATAGGTT
>JANHGB010001316.1:0-29935 GCA_026283785.1 Coracopsis vasa | reverse complement strand
AGCTGCTCTAGTGGAAGGTGTCCCTGCCCGTGGCAGGGGTTGGAGCTGAATGAGCTTTAAGGTCCCTTCCAACCCAAACATACATGATTCTGTATAGCACTTACCCTTCTCAAACAAGCTGGCTACTGCCAGAGTAACTAAAGGTACCCCCACCTTCAGAACCCCCCACTGTGCCTCTTAAGGTCATGAACATACGGCTGTGATAGACCCAAACCCACAATTCCTGCACGGAGCAGAGCATTACCTGAGGTTCTGTCAGTGTCAGAGCATCGTGCGGAGGTGCCAGGCTCGAGCTCTGGGCTGGGAACAGTGAATCTGAAGCAGTGCTGCTGACGAGGTCGTCCAGCGCATCCACCTGGCGCTTCAAGCTGTGAAGGCTGCCCTCGGTTTGCTGCTTCCCTCTGATCAACACTTCCACTTGCTTGGACATGCACTGCCGGAGCCGAGCCTAAAGGGATCATTACTTCTGTTTATGCCCAGGCAGTGTCATTTTCAAGGCTGTATTTAAGGCTGGTGACCTTCAAGCCAAGCCCTCAGGAAGGTGGCACTGAGAGTCCCAACCCATAAACAAGTGGCAGGGGGTTGCAAATTAAACAGTTCACCTTCTCCCACGTGAGAAAGCAGCTCCATTTCCAGAGCCTTTGTCATTCACTGCCCAAGAGAGAGCACCAAGTATGTTCTGGTTGAACTGGGCCACCCCCTGTACCTATATTGATTGTGGGTGCTCCTGAACTGTCATTAGCCCCATTGCCAACAGACCACAGCATGATGTAAATGAAGGAATCTTGTTGGAATACTCAGAAATCCAATTAACTCTTAATTAAAGTTATTCCTCTTGCTACAGCATGCAGGTGCCAGGCTCTCTCTTACTGCTCCCACCCAGAGGCACTCTATAGCTCATCAGGGGCCCAGAGCTGCTCTGCTGGTGTGGGAGAAGGGTCTTCATGTGGGTTATGGGGGACCCAAGGAGGAGCTCGTGGGACAGGGAGGAGATGGGATGAGGCACCTTCAGCCGATCTTCGTGCTGCTGCAGCTTTTCTCGGAGAGCCTCCCCACGCCACTGCTCATCCTGTTGGAAACAAAAGCACATTCAGGAATGAGCACAACAGCTCCAGGTACCACACAGCAGCAAGAGCTGCACACGGGCAGCAGATACTTCCTGGAAGCGTTTTACCATTAAGAAGACTTTAGAAAGGTTCAACTTCTCTTCCAGTGAGAAAAGTCTCTTGTCAGCAGCAGCAAACAGAACCTCTGAGGTGTCGGATTCATGCTGCAGACTTCCCTCTGCTTCAGAAGATGCTTCCGAATTGTCCAATGGTTCTAGAGAAGATGGGCTTGAAGATTTAAACCCTGTCCTAATTTCATCTTCAACCTCCAGTTTAAGTAATGTTGCTGCATTCTCCATTTCTCTTTGCCTGTCTTCCAGGTCTTCTTGAGTTTTCACCTACGCCACAGAACAGCATCACCATTGTGTTTTACAAACACATTTTTAAAGGACTTAGAAACCATTTATAAGGGCTTTATTAAAGTACAGGCAGCAGATAACATGCAGTCACCTCTTTATACTAAAGTATCACAGAAGCAACTGCTGGCCCAGGCTGGCACTAACAAGTTGTTAAGTGCCACTGCATAGCTCTGAACATTGGGAACATTTAGTGATTTGCATAAGTTATTACTCCAGTTATGCCAAGTTCCTATAACCAAACCTTAATGTAAACAGGAGCAGGAATCCTAATTCCTGGCTGAAGCCAACTGTGATACAGCAGAGAGGAGGAGATTCAAAACCAGTACAGTATAAACTTGTGTGACACCCGGGCTTTCCCTCAAACCCACCTCTACTCAGCTACTCAGTTATACCTGGGAGTGGAGATCCCTGTAGTCCCATTGGATCTGGTCAAGGTCCGTAGTAAGGCCCTTGGCTCGCTCACAGTTACAGTGTGCTGTTTGTTCAGCAGTTGCTACATCACTCTGCAAACAGCTGTTTTCATGCTTCTGTTCCTAGGAAAACGCAGAAAGATCCTTTTACTGTGAGCATCCACCAGAGCACACTGAGGCAGGAGAACTCACAGAACACAACTTGAAGTTAGAAGACAGAAACAGCATTAAATAGGAGCAACCAGAGATGTTCTGCAGCACAATCCAGAAATACCAGAGTGTGGCTGCCCCAGGTTCTATCCAGTCGTGAAGTTAATGCATCACTTTGTTCCTGCTATGATAAAAACGGGTGTTCTGTCATTTTGCTGTTTAAAACCAACCTGAATCCCCAAACGTTCTCCCTCAGCCAGGACTTACCCGCAGTCTTCTTTCAAACTGCATCCTTTGCATATGCATTGCTTCTTTCAGACTCAAGATTTTCTTCCCTGCCTTTCTGCTCTCCGATGCTATCTGATCTTGGAGATGGTGCAGCTCAGACTTGGAGGCTTCCAGTTCTTTCTGCAGAGACTGTACTTCTCTATTTGTTTGTTGTAATTGAAATTCTTTTTCTGCGAGCTGATGTTCTGTAATGAACAGTGTTAAAACCAATCCTCATTAGCAGAGATGTTCAGTGTCTTGGCATCACATCAGACACCTTTGAAACACACAAACGCTGACACAAGGTGAGAGGGGACACAACACGTTGGCTTTAGAATTTCAGTTCTCTGAGCAAGTCAAGGATCAGGAGCCAACCCATGTGCTCCATTAGAAACCAGGTGAGATTACACAAATACCTGTTGGTTTCATTACCTTCAGAGCCCGCAGATGGTAACAGGTTACTTGTGCAATGACTCTTACCGCTCTTCCTGACAGTTTCTTCAAGTGCTGCGCATCGGGACTCCTCCTTTTCCAGCAGCCCGAGGTTCTCCTCTGCCAGCCGGACTTTTGCTATTGCCTGCTCCAGCTTCAGCTGTTGCTCTGTCAGCTCCTTTTCCAGCAGGATTTTCTGATCCTTCACTTTAGCAGTACATTCTTCCAGCTTTTTCCCTTCGCGCTCCGAGTTTTGCTTGAGGCGATGAAGAATCTGCCACGAAAACCAGCACCTCACTAGTACCAACTCCATGATAACCGGTACCACCACCAAAAGATGTTACAGAAGTAGAAGCAGCTTGAATTGGGAAGCACTGTAGTTAAACATTCCCTCCTGACAAGTTTTATCTGGTTTTCTTGCCTTTCTTATTTATACAGCTCCCGCAGTTCTTCTTTTGGTTGATGCTTTGTTGAAATTGCTCAGCCAGCTTCAGTTAATTTTACTACAGGAATATATGATTAAGCCCAACTTTTCATCAACAGCTGATGGGCTTTGCACAAAAATACCTTAGGAGAGAATATAAAAGCTTGTAGCCAATAGTGATCCACTCAAAACCAAAAGAAAACGTCAGGATAAAGCAGCGCTGGATATTTTCTGCCTGGCTTTGGCATTAGGGAACACAGCTGGAGTTGAACTGGGATTAGTTTCACTTCCAGTCCATTGTATCATTGCAGGTACTGTCCGTAGCCTGCTCATCACCCAAGAGAAATCAACAGCATGAGAAGTTCTCTGAACAACATCCAGCTGCTGCATCCTGGCTGCTGACAGAAGAGAGTTATAAAGAATCCGTCCTAATGCATCTCCTCGCCAGCAGCCAAGACACAACAGTGCAGGGCCTTCACCCTGCCCTTCCTGCTCTCCACGGCCATTGCTGACTGCGCAGCAGTCTTGGTATCAGTGTGACCCTGCCCAGAAGGAAGACAAGGTCCTTCCTTGGGACACCCGAGTTTTCACTAAAACATAACTGAATGTTGAAGCTTTTTGTTTGCTGCTGTTCCTCTGAAAATGAGGCTTCGTGTTTCTTAAAGCACTGCTCTATTATTTGTAAACTGCCTGGTTTTAGAGGTCAGCAGAAAGAGAGAAGTCAGCAGGGCCATTACCGCTTCTTGTTTGGCTAGTTCTGTTTCCTTCTCTTCAATCTCTTTCTGGAGCTGCTGCAATTGGGCCTCCCTCTTTTTGTGTCTCTCTTGGCTATCCTTACGTTTCCTTACATACTGCAGGATATCTTCTTTCAGGGTTGCCTGCTCTCTAAGCAACTCATCCTGATGCCTTGTGTTAGTTTTCAAATCCTGCAATATAAAGACATAAAATTAGGTGACAGAACTAGCTGGGAAGAGTAACAGCTCTGGCTAAAAGGCTTGCATTGACAGAATGTAACAGATCACCCCTAATCCCAGTGAAGATTACTGTCCATTTAAACCAGCCACTGAAAGAATTAACACAATAGGACCCACACAGAAGATGCTGCTTTTTTGGGGGGGGGGTTAAGTATCTTCTCCCTCCTTCCTGCACACCAATACAGAAAAAGCAGTACATATTCACTAAAACTAACCTGTTCTACTTGTTGAAGCTGTTGCCTGCAGTCAGTTAATTCTCCTTTCAGTGTTTCTAGTTGTTCTATTTTATCTAGAAAAATATTTGGTGAGAGAGATTTCGATCAGCAAAGTGCAGTGAATACCCAGCCAGGGAGATCAGCTCGTCTCAGAGAGGAGGAATAAGAAATAGAGAAACAGTTTCTAAAACCTCTGTCTTTTCAACATGTTAAATTCTTTCTGCCTGTAGGTATCTGAGCATGTTGGATATATTTAATATCATACAGTATAGTCAAAGTGTGTCTTTTAACACAGTTTCTCTTAAAATGTATTACAGCTTAAAACCAGGAGTTGATCTTTACCTTGAAGATCCTTCTCTGCAGCAGTAATGTCTGCAGTCAGTGACTTTTTCTGTTTGTTCAGCAGATCCACCTCCTGCTGCAGGTTCTTCACATCTGATTCCATTTGTTCTACACTGGACAATGCAGCCCTGCTGCTCTCTTCAGTAGCAACCAAGTCTCTGTAAAATGTGAACACATGCTCTTGGTTTGTTGGAAGCACTTGGTGAGCACTCTAGAAACCAACTGCATTTCAGTAGTTCTCTCAGCTCAAGCGGGCACTACCTGGTAGTCACAGTGAGACAGCTGTCCTGTTCCAAGTCTCAACATCCTGCTTTTCATAGCACTTCTCACTGCACTGCCATGGCATAACAAATGCTGTTGCATTCAACAGCTCCATGGCTGAGTATTTGCTGTAAGTCTGCTGTAGACATGCTTAAAATAAAACCTCCACAGCATACAAGAAGTAGCACATTCTGCACCTCAAAGTTATAGCTTTAGCTTTAATTATGATAGACATGCAAGGCACTTCCCATCACTTCTGATCTTTGCAGGAAAAAGTATTCCCCCCCACCTTCTGGTTTGTGACAGCTTCTTTTCCAAACTGTGACAATCTTCCTCGAGCTTTTCCTTTTCTTTATTCAGAGCCTCAATGCTATTTTGCAGAGTGCGCATTTGAGAAACCAGATGTTCATTTTCCTGACGGTCTTTCTCGAGCAGTTGTTCCTGCCAAGCTACTTCCCCTTGCTGACACTGGAATAATCTCTGCATGTTCTCCAGTTTTAACTTCTCCTACAAAAGAAGGCATGGAGAACAACACATAAGGTCAAGAACTAGAACAAGTTAACAACATCTGTAGCTGCAGCAGTTTAAAACCTTTCATTCACAGAGAGCACACATAGGCTTGAGTACCCTCTGTAACTACTGTGTTGTAACTGCTTAAAGTGCCAGATTCATTTCAGTGTATTTATGGTGAAGGTTATGGTGAATATGAGCAGGAGGACTGGGAGACAGGGGTCCAATTCTTTGTTCAATCCCCATTTAAACATCATTTTCCCCCACCCGTAAAAGTAGCATATCCCTTCATGGCAGGGGTTTTGAAAGAATGACTGCAAGATGCTCAGGCAATGTAGTAAGGTGACCACTATAAAGTGAGGTAATATTCCCTTCTCTTCCCTGTCCTTCACAGGGAGAGCAGAAAGGGAAGAGATGAAGTCATTTAGAAGTAAAAGCAGCAGGTACTATTTGCTTATATAAGCTTATAAACACTCTCTGAGCAAGCACATTAGTCTTTCTGGAGTTGCACAACCGAGTAAAGAAGGGCTATCCCTGACTCTGAACTAACAACCCTGTAGCTACTGAGAGCGCTCTCCACCCACTGGTAGCAAAGCTCAATGTCAGTCTTTTAATCATCAAAAGAGAAGAGACTAGCTGAGCTAAAATACCTTTTAATGGTAAAGAATATCATCCAGCTGAGTTAATAAAGAGTCTTCCATACTTACTCCTTGCAAGTGAGGACACAGACAGAATCCAGATGAAAAGACACTGGAAGCTAATGCTAAAAAAAACAGTATTCATCATTCCACAGCCACAAAAGAGCCGTCTGCCTTTTTGTCCTCTCTCCCCAATATGCGCTAAAAAAATCCCAGTATTTTAAAGGGCCTAAGCAGAGTTAAGACTTTTCTGTGAGAAGCTGAAATCAGATTAGAAACTGAGTGATTTAGAAGTGTAGGGACTCTGTTATCCAGAACAGAACCACAGAATATGCAGAACTCTTCTTCCATGACTAGATGAGCTACACAAGAAATACTTACTTCTAGAACTGCAACCTGAGTCTTTTCTAGCTCCTTGACCTTTTGGTCATGTTGTAGTTTCAAACCTTGAAGTTCATTGTTTTCAAGCTCCAGCATTTCCAGAACATGCTTCAGTTCTAGTAAAGGTAAAAGAAATAAAAGATTATTACAAGCACATCAAATGTATTCTGTTTGCAAAAACAGGCACCAAGGAACCATCAAGGGACACTGTACTGCCATCATCCCTGTCACAACTCTGCATGTTTTCAATTGCTGTGTTAGACACACCAGGTATTACATCTGATGCTGTTCTACCAGTGAGTTGCTGGTAGGTCTCCTGCTTTTCCTGTTCCTTAGGGAGTTTGTCTGGGATGGAGTATGTGGTTGATTAACAATGAGAAAGTATTCCAGAAAAAATACACAAGTTGGAAACTTCCCACAATCCAACAGGATGTAACTGCTTGGAAGCAGATTTCTCCACTTCCCCACACATCCCAGGGTCTAACTCTTCTTCCATGAATGCAGCACTATTAGTTGATGTCTCCTGACCACGCAGTGCTCGAGTGTGAACCTCACTGATCACTCCTGACAACAGATTTGTTCACGCTTCTCTGGCATGAAAAACTCCCACCCCAAGCACAAAGCAGGACGAGGCTTGAGCAAAGGGCATCTGCCAGTGCTGTGTGAACTATGAGAATCACAGTAGTTTAGAAGGAGCGAGGAACAGAACACTGCAGTGATGTACAACCAAAAGCTCAGAGAATTTCTTTCCAATCTGCACAAAATACTGTCTAGTAGGGCCAGGGACATACCCATCTTATGCTTGGTAATTTGCCCAAGTATTCCTTGAAGATTTTCTTCCTCATTTCCAATATCCTTTCTTATGAAGGAAAGCTGTGCTCTTTTCTCATTAATCTGCACATCCAGTTCTTCCCTCTCAACATGAAGCTTTTCCAGAAGTAGTTTTATTTCCTGTGGAAACAGATCAGTACCACAAGGAATGCCATTATTTGCCATTTTCAGTAAGTTTTCCTTTAAAAAGAGGTTTATAAAAATTAAAAGAGTCTGTCAGCAATATTCTGGTCAATTTAATCCAGAGTTTATAGTTACAGTTAATGTGTAAGCAAACGAAAGATACATAATATTTAGGTTAAAGTCCTGCTCGTTGACAATTTACAGTAACCTTGCAAAGGTTTTGATCTACAAGTCTGACCATCACACCACCATTTGGTGGAAACTTTAAGGGATGTTTTTGATACGTCTATTCTTTTGCTTCTCCTCAGAGACACAATGAACTGAAAACTCCTTTAGAAGAGTTACCCGTATTTGGCGTAGTTTTTCATTTGCTTCAGTCTCCCCATCTCGAAGAGCTTCTTTGAGGTCACCTTTCTTTTGAGAAATGCAGTCCTGAAGGACATGGAACTCTTCTCTTCTTTGCTTTAACTGTTCCTCCAGAAACAAGAGCTCTTGTTGCTGAGCAGCGACCTACAATGTAGGAGTTGAACAGAAGAAGCATCTGGAGGCTTTTATTTCTGTCAAGAACAACTGTGGTGCACTGTTCCCTGCCAGAGATCTACTTGAATTGCACAATCTGTAAGGATCCCATCAATGAGCTTCGTTTGCTAAACCTGTATAATAAAGCCAATACTAAAGACTAAGTTCTGATCTGGGCAGCACAGGCCTGTACCTCAGAGAGTTAATTTCCTTATTCTGAAATGCAGTAAGGATTGTCACAGAGAACTAACTCTGCAGTAATGTTTATTATGCAGAAATGCCAGTGAGATCAGCAGCATATTTATGAGACAAACAAGGATCATTCAAATTCTCGACATTAAAATAAATGTAAGAATTAAATTCTTCAGACAAGGCAGTTCAGAACTTAAGACTCTTCTCAGCTTTCTGTTGCCACAAACATAACTGAAGTCCGGAGTTAGTGAAGATGAGCCTTACCTGATCTTTCACACTTTCCAGTTCAGTTTTCTTGCCCTGAAGAAGGCTTTCAACTTCTGTAAGGATTTGGAGGTGATGTCCTTCGTTACCTTCTGCAACTTGAATATCTCCTTGAAGCTTCTGAAGACTTGACAGTGAGAGTAAAAACATGACTCAGAAGAAACAAAAATACCTTAGGCAGTAATTTACTGGAGGAGGACATCTTTATTTTATCTAATACAGTTTAATGTAAATGAAGAATGCTCACCTCTCAGTTAGGATTTCTATCTTCTGGTTTAATGACTGGAACTCAGAGTCTCTTACAGCCACCATTTTGTTGATTTCCTTCAAAATACTTTCTTGTTCCCTCTTATGCTGTTCTAAATCTCTTGTATCTGCCTGTAATAACCTAAGGAAGCATTATACCTTTTTGTATTAACATTTTAACAGCTCTCCCTATCCAAAAGCACCATCTTGATATTTGAAAGAATCTTGTTCTCCTCCTCCCCTTCCGACACCAATTCACAAGAGCAGTGTAAGTGTACCTTAATTGCTGATCTGCTTTCACAAGGTTAGTGGCCATTTCCCGAGCCCTTCGCTCCAGCTCCTTTGCCTCAGCTTCAGTACAGGATAGATGCTGTTTGGCATGATTGTACTTCTGCAGAGTGTCTTTAGTCTAGAGCAAAAATTGAAGATTGAGACAATACATTCCCATCTTATGCTTTCCACATCCATAACTTGCAGGTTAGCCATCTAAAGATGACCTCCTCCTGGCCTGGACATTCCATCTGAGCTTTGTCCCTCTCCATAACACAAAGCAGAATCTTTTCTCCTCTTGTCCAGAGCAGAAAAGCTTCCTCCTCTTTGGCAAAGATTGAAACCTTTTCTTTTAGCACAGGTTATCCAATAACTTATTTTCATACAGAAGCATTTTAAAAGGCTTCAGATTATCCAAGTGAAAATAAACTGCTTAAATAAACAAAAATCCTCTGCTTAATCTTAACCCAACATGCAAATTCTTCTGCACTTTAGAGTTATGGTTTTACTTACTTTCCCTCGTGTGCTCTCAAGTTCCACTTCAGCTTCTGAAAGTAGCCTGTCTGCTTCTCTAAGCTCTGCTCGTCGCTTCAAAAGTGTCTTCTCTATGCATTCAATTTCATCTGCAATATCTTCATGATGTTTAAGAGTCTTTTCTAACTGCAGTTCTGCAATAAGGTTGTCCGTGTACCCTTCAGTAAAGTCCCTACAAGGTCAGGAAGAAAGGCATGGAATTAAAATACGAAATACCACAGGCATGGTGCCTCCTGGAAGTTCCAGTCCATTTACATTAACTGTAAATGAATCAAAACTGACTTTTATTGGGAAAAAAGGTTATTTCCACATGGCTACTTGAAATGCATTCTAAGGCAGTGTTCTTACTTGCGTTTATTATGTTTCTGAGCTGCTCGTTGTAGCTCTGCTACTTCACGTTCCAACTCTTCCCTTTCATGCAGAAGTTTCTCAACATTTCGAAGCAATCTTTCCGTCTCTTTATTGTATTTATGCTCTGCTGCTTCTGACCATTTATCTTTGTATTTCCGAGACTTTAAGTAATACACAGTGTCTTCTAGCCTTGAGACTTCACTCTCCTACATACAGGAGACAGAACAACAAAATTAAGACCTATTTTCTAATTCAGTCCTCAGACACAGGAGCAGCTACAGAGAGAATAAACCAGACTATTAGCATGGAAGGTAAAAAATCCTCATCAGCAAATTCACTCAGATCCAGAACCTTCCCAGCAGGGACTTTTTTATTATAAACTGGCCAAATGTAACTTGTGAAAATGAGAGGTTTGGGTTTTGCATTTTTATTGTTTTGAGAAAGTGCATGTTAAAAGATGTTCCTCATCCATTTATAAGTCTGTTGCCTGTGGTTAATCCTGCAGCTCACAGCTCTGTATCTTACCAAATCGTGGTGTTCAGGCACATTGCAGTGAAGCACTCCAACAGGAATGAGTGGGACAGTGAAGTTTGGAGGAAGAGGGCCATAAACAACCTGAGCTCCCACAGGAGGTGGGCCATAGATAACAGATCCAGGAGCGACTGAGCCTCCACTTGCTGCCGCAGGAGGAGGGCCATAGACCACAGTTCCCTGAGGTACAGGGGCACCATCTGGAAGGACTGTGTAAATAACTGTACCAGGGGGTGGTACAAAGGGGGGGTCTTTGGGAACAGGAGTTTCTTCCTTTCCTTCACTTTCTTCTTTTGCTCTTTTCTCTTTTAAAAAAGAAAAAAAAAAATCAATTTTCCAGTATATTCTTCAAATGCACATTTAAAAATTTAAAAAATTAAAATAAATTAAAAATTTAAGAAAGCACTATATATACTTGAACTGAATAATCAGTTCAAAGCTAATAAACATTTATAATTCACCCATGCACATAAAAGAATTCACCATGAACTCTGAGCAAACCCACCTTTAGTTTGCTCCTAAACATTCTGAGCCATGAGGCTTGACTTACCTTGACCTGAATTTGTTTTGTGCAACCTACTTCTGAGTGGTGAATAAACCCAACATCCTCCTTGGTTGGGCAAGTCTTCCTTCCTGCAGTGCGTGTCCTCACCACACCCTCTCCTGGGGGGGGATGCGCCACAACACAGTAAACAAACTCCAGAGTCTTTTGTGCTGTGGGAAGCAGGAGTTGAAGCCTAAAGAAGAAACCAGGATGTGTTAATCTAGAAGTGACAAATCATGTGAAATGAACTGTTGTACGTATTTAAAGCTGATTTTTCAGGAACAGGCTAAAACACACTCTGCTTTCTTTCACTTCCAAGCACGATGCTACTTTAAAAGAAAGCACTAAATAGATTTTAGCACTATTTCTCTTAAATTCAGATAAATACTGTTTTGCAAGAAATGTTTGTCTGTAATGTCCCCTTTAACTTCTACCTAAATGAATTTACAGTACTGCATTTTGCATAGTTTTATGTGCACTAGATCACTACCACTACACAGTAATAGGCTTTATCAGGGAACCTCGTGCTGTGTTGTTTCAGTATTTCTCTTATATGCCAGAGTTTTTTTCTGAACTTTCTCCTGTATCTATCAAGTTTATAATGGACTTTCTTATATCAAATAGCTTTTCACATCATAGGATTTTTCTGACCTGTGATGATGGCATGTAATACCAGTATCCCCTTCTTTTCAGTGGATCTGCCATGCTGGTGATGTAATCATTCTGGTATGAAAGCACATTTTTGAGTGCTGCAATTTCATCTTGTAAATTGTCAATTTCTTCTTTGTTACCTGTAAATTAATCACAGTTTTATAGGCATCTAAAGCAAAAATTGAGTCAGAAATACTGCATTCAGCTTTTCCCTCTTTGTTATCCTGTTAATCTGAAGCAATATTTGAAAACTGAATTGCCAGGGGAAACAAACCAAACGCTGTTATGAAGTGATGTAGCTACACACTGCCCCTTGCAAGTTTGTCATTTTAAGACTGTAGGAATACAAGTTCACAGACAGGTAACTGATGCTCATCTTTTCCTTACATACAGATCTCTGACAATGTTCTAGAGCAGTATAAACCGAATGCAGAGTTCAATTAGTGTTTTCTAGATAGCTGTAAAACGCATTGTTAATACAAACTAATGAAAACTAACAGTGTCATTCCGATTTTCAAACTGAGGAAAAACTTCACTTTGTTTCCAAAGGTGACATGGTAGGTCAAGTGGCAAAGTTAGAAACCTGGGAGTGCTCATGCCACTGCTGGTCCTCAACCATCCCTTTCCTCCATTCTTCATATCTGAAGAAGCAAAGACCCACACACTTCATGTAACTGCAGTTTGCTGTTTGCTTCATATACAGAGAATCCACTGAATCACAGTGATTTAATGACTGCACGTACCCTGTACACAGGAAGGCATTCTGAACAGTTTGTTCTAGAATAAACTTCCAGAGCTCTCAACATCTGCTCAGATCAGTGAGAAGAAAGTGAAGGTTTCTCCATTCATACTTATCCACAAGAAGTGGAGAGAAAAGAGAGATTACCTGTGCCAATACTATCCAACATCCATCTTAAACGGTCAATTTCTGCTCTTTGTTGCTCCATAGCTTCGTTTAATTTATCAATCTCAAACTTCTGAGTCCTTGATGTGACAGCGTTCTCACCAGCTTTCTCCATTTCACACTGAAACTATTTAAAGTGTAAGTTTAAATCAAAGCAAAGCACTTCAGTTTGAATCAGACCGTGCTAAAGCTTTTTTAAACATGCCCATCCATCCCTACAAAAAATGCTCATTCAGCAAAATGCATGCATTTTATCCTCCTCATATAATACAGAGCAAACATCACTGCAACCTACTTGTTCTTCCTTCTCTCTGAGGAGCTGCTGTAACAATTCTATTTCAGCTTCTGCCCTGGCAAGGTCCTGGGCTGCACGAGCTGCCTCGGCACAGAACTCTTCGGCTTCCTCAATCTCCTGGAGTTGAAATGTTAGTTTGAGCTTTAGTTTGCAAGAATCCTTTCACAAGCTTGCAGGTGTCGCATGCAGCTTTGGGAGAAGCTGACTAATAAGAATCATCAGCACCTGTGTGTTCTGGAATGCCAGAAACTGGCAAAGTATATGTAAAATAATGTTTCTTCTTTAACTTTACAGTATTTCTACAGAGGAGATGTTTGTATGTAGCCAAAAATGGTTCCCAGTTTAAGAACTTGAAGTAGTCCTTCTACTTCTACAGAAGTAGAACTTCTGTAGTCTTTTCTTTTGCTCTTCTACCTTATCTAACAATGCATTTATCTATTGTCTTTCAATTAATAAGATTGATCTTGCCTCTTCTTCAGCTTCTTACACACAGTGAGAATGCCTGTCCATACACAGATTTACTCAGGTGTTCATCTACTATGTTTCAAGATGAGACTGTTGAAAACAAGAGCTCCTGTGCAGCAAGACAATTCAGACCAAAGTCTTGAAGCTCAATTGAGAAGACAACACCAGGACTGCTCCCATTATGATGGCATTAGAAAGCACTTCTCACATACAAGCAATTAATAATCAGTGTTGATTTACCTCAGCTCGCTCCTGATTAATTCTGAGCACAGTCCCATGAAGAGCCTTTAGCTGATTTTTAGCACTGGAGAGCTCTGTGGCTGCCAGTTTATCTGAAGTGATTATTGCTCTCTTCAATTCCTTCAGTTCCTTATCCAGACTGACAAACTGCATTTGTGCCCTGGCATCTTCTAGCTTTTTCTGAAACCAGGAAAACAAAAGGATTTGTAAGTTTTAAGTAAAAAGCAGCATGGAAAAAAAGCTTTCTATTGGGATGACATTTCACCACCACCACGTATCCCATTTTGTACTATATGCATGTAAGTAACAGGAAAAAAAACCCTAAAGCATGGACAGCCAATTACACTTAAGGAAAATAAAGCTCTTATATTTAACCTCTGTGTTCCTTCCTGTATTTGATCTTAGAAAGCAAAATAATTCTGAAGGTTTTGAATCTGTTTTATCCTGAGCAGTCAGACACGGTGCATGGACTTGTCCCTATTCATTCTTACCCTTTTCTCCAGATCTTCCAGTTGAGCAAGAATAGTCTCTTTCTCTTCATCTGCCTCTTGGAGCTGTTGATCAGCAAGGCCCTGAATTTCTTCCATGCTCTTTATTTTTTTCTGCAAATGTTGAATTTCGTTCTCTAACTGATGGACCTTGTTCTTATTCTGCCTGTTTTCAGCTTTAACCTACAAATGAAATAAGTTAGAATGGGTAGCCAGAAAGATTTCTTCCCCCCCTCCTATCAAAAGCCACCCTATTTTAATGATTTAAAGAAACAACTTTGGGAAATGCAGTTACCAGCATACTTTGTACCAAAAGAGAAAGGAAAAAGGAGTGCTTTGCCACTGTTAACTATTACATTTTAAAAGTGCCCAAGTTATTTTGGTGGTAGTAAGTATAGACATGTTTCAAGAAGGTTAATAGCTATATCTTTCTACCTATAATTAAACTCTTTGTTGCCTCTGAAATGTATCACTGAGTATAAATTCTAATTAATAAAATAATTGGGAAAAAATCATAAAGACTATTAATAAAACATAAAATCAGACTCAGCTGTTACATCAACACCAAAAAGGGGGTCTCTCCTTGTATCATACAGCTACAATTAGAGACTGCTCATGCAAGTTTTAGTGTACATTAAACCCTTCTCCTCTACACAACATTTTTGCAAGCTTTATGTAATAAAAGTCAACCAGAGGTTGCAAAGGAGCATGTGTCCTGCCAAATAACCTGATTTAAACCAGTCCTAAGTATAAGCAAGCATGTTAGGGTTTTTTTGTTTTAAAAGAACTTAAAGACTCCGGTGACACTTATAAAAAGGAAGCAGGAACAGCCAATGCATTTCACTAACCAGAATTTCACAGTACACACCACATGGAAGTGGTCAATTATTTGTTTGCCCTCTTCAGAAGCTTTTGTCTGCTCATACATTTTCTTTATAATGAAAATTTCTATGTGATACACAGTTATGCACAATAGGAAAAATCAAAACTCTATTAATGGTTCGTGTTCCTGTTTCCAATCATCAGTAGCAGCATCCTGCTCTGATGTGAGTTGTCAGATTTGTTTCTGACAAGTAAAATTATACTTCTCTGAAAGAAGGAGGGTAGCAAAGCTTCATCTGTGCCAAACTTGATCCTTCAGCTGCAAGTTACATTTTTTAGACAAAGCTGAAACTGTCTTATTCTGCTTTGTTGTTTTGACACGTGCCTGTCTGTATTTCTGCTGTACTTCTTCCAGTTTTTCCTGCTCAGATGCCATTTCTTCCTGCAGTTCTCTTTGTCTAGCCCATGCTTTCTCTTTTTCCCTCTGAGCATCTGCAAGGATGTCATTAAATTTGTTCTGCAGATTTGCAAGGCTTTTCCCTAAAACATCAGCTGAATTCTGACATCTGAAAGAGAAACAATCCAAGTCCCAAGACAGAAAATAGCAATTTTAAACTGTGATACCGGATACTGAAATAACGAAGCCTACTACGATAGTGCAAGTTTAAGACATCCAATGTATGTTAACTCAGGTGCAGCACTGCTCCTCATCAGGCTTGTGCTCCACTTTTACATGCACAAATCTAACACTGTTTGTACTTTTATTTTACTCACTTAATCTCTCCATCTCCTGTCTGAAGTTTTTGCTTGAGTTCATTTATACGAGCTAAGACCTCCTCAGGATGAATTAAGTTTGCAACCTCATGGTTGAGCTGATTCTGAACATCTTCAAGCTGTTGTTTCAGGAGATTATTGTCTCCCTGAAACACAAAAAGACAAAATACTGGTTTCAGTGTGGCCTGAACCAATACAAACAACAAACAAGAACACAAACAAAGGCAATAAATTCTGCCTTAGGTATTGGTTCAGTTTTTTAGCACTTCATCCAAATAGTTTTCTTACTGACATGGACTGGATGAAGCTTGTGGGAAATTAAGATACATATAACAATTAGTCAATCCCTCTGCAATATAACTGAGCAGCTCTGAAATGATTTCAAAGGTCAATCTAAATATCCAAAATAGATAAAAGACTATGGTGAAGGGTCTTTGGACAAGAAAATTAAAATCAAGGAAGTTATAAATACTACTCAAGATGATAAACAAAATTCATATAGAATCCTTTAAAATCCTTATCATTTTCCCCTTGGGGGAGCAGGGAATCATACTGTGTATCAGGTAACCTTTTAAAGGCAACAAATACTTCACCTGCAATTGTCTGAACTGAGAAAGGAGCTTATAATTTTGCTGTTCCTTTTCCTCTGCTAGTTGTACTTTGGTCAGAGCATTGTCCAACACTTGCCTTTCTTTTTCAAGTTCGGCTTGCAGGGCTGACAGTTCCATCTACAAACACAGAAAACCTGCAGATTAATATCCCCACTCCCAACCCAACCTGTCACCCAAGTAAACAGCTGTATTTCTTAAAACAATATGAACAACAGCCCTAAAAAAAGAAATCAACAAAACCCCAACCATCACAGATTAGCCTATCACCATATACACATTATAGATGTGTTTCCTAAAAATCATCATCATGGCTGGTACTGTAAATCTTAATCCATACCTAAGCATGAGCATGTCCTACCCACCAGGTAACTGACAGATTTACATTTATCAGTGTTCTGTAGAAACCTTCCAAGTTTTTTCTGAAACCTGGGGACAGAACACCACACTTCATTGTTTTGCATTTTCATTTCTGGCTGCAGTCTGGAACGTGCAGTTGGAATACATCTTGTGAGAAAAGTATCTCATTGATTTCTGACAAATGGAAACTGAAGCAGGGTGGTAGTTATTGTACATCATCATACACGAAACCAAATTAAGATCTCCAACAGCAAGATAAATGAGACTATACAAATTAAAGCATATGTTGTTCTTCCCCAGAAGAAAGCTGTTACTTTATAATACATTACACAATAAAAAGATTTGCTATAAAACTCAATTTCTCGTACAAAGAGCAATGGCGAACTTTCACCTGCTACTTTCACAGGATCACTTTAGAGTCACTTCTCTGATGCAGGCAGTTATCTCTTTCCCAAACAATGAGGACTATTCTTTTCCTTTTAACTATGGTGAATATTCTCTACCCAAAAATGACCTGTATCTTACTTCAATGCAAAGCTACAAATCCTAGCAAACTGATATTACTTTCCATTTGGGGGCACACCTAAACCAACAATTACTTGCAAGTCCACACTACAGAGGTGATATGGAGGAAGGTTTGGTTGTCTCTTATCCTGAAGCAGATTATCCGTTTGGCAGCACAAGAGTTCTGTTCTTACCTGGCTACGTTGCTGCAGTCTTTCATACTCTTCTTTTTGCTGATTGGCTTCAGCATCTCTATCTCTTAGCTGCGCTTCCAGTTCAGCCTCATAGGCACTGATGTCCCCTTGTGCCTCTCTAAGCGACTCATTTATTTCCTGCTGCTCTCTGAGTGCACTCTCTAGCATTGCAATTTCCTGGAATGTTACATTCATTTTAGAAGTATAGACACAGGAGAGGCAGGATTTCTTAAAGAGTACATTGCCTCATGAACTCATCATCAATGTGACAGCAGATAGATTAAAATAGACACACTAACCCTCTCTCTGAACATTAAAACTTACAGCTAGGTGGCACCACAACATACAAAGGTCAGGTCAATGGCATGCTGTGACAGACTACTAATGTCTGTGCTCAAGTTAAAAGGTGTAGCTTAAAGCAATACACTGTCCCTGTATTAAGGTTTACATAAAACTTATCAGGATGCTAAGACAGCTCTTTAAGTTTCCATATCAAAACTTATTTTGTCCAAGAACCGTGCTTTCCTATTTGCAATCTGGTAATTTGCTTCTTTCTTTCAGGTTTATTCCCAGATATCTGAATTTGGGAAGAAATACAACATTAAGCCTTACTTTTCTCATATTTTCTGCATCCATGGCAACTATTTCCAGGTTGTTTCTTTCCTCCTCTAGATCTGCCAGTCTTTCTAGCAAAGATTCTTTATCCTTCTGCAACTCCTTACATTCATCATTGGCCTGTTTTGCCTGAGACTTAACACTTTCCAGGTACTCCTGTAATCCAATGATAATACTTTCTAAATCCCTTTTCAGTGCTTCATTTGTTGCTATTTGACCTGCAGAAATGCAAAACAAATTTGAGACAGTTAAGAAACCACACTTATTTACAAAACAAACAAAACCCCCTTTATTCCTCTTAAGATGTTATTATTACATATTGCAGTAGGCAAGTAACTGGAACTCAACCACAAAATGCCTGTATTTAAAGCTTTAAACTGCAAACTGCCTTTCCCAAACATGTACAAATGAACATATTAAAAAGTAAGCATTCACATAAAGTCTCCTTTTAGATCAGTTAAGAATAGTTTTTCAACTCTTTCCTACACGTTCTGTATTTCATTTAAACAAAGATAAACAAAACTGAGTCCTCCATTCAGCCCTCATCTTATCCTAACTACCAGAAATACTGTCAGACAAAAAGAAAAACTAACCATCAGTGAGCTGCTGCTCCAGGTCCTTGATTTCCTCAGTTTCTTTTGCAATCCTAGAGAGCATTTCATCCAGGCGACTCTCAAGCTGTTGATAATGTTTGTTCATTACATCAAACTGCTGTTCCTTACTCACTTTTTGAGCTTTCAGGTGAGCCTGGAAATTAACAGTTGGAAGGGTAAAGCAGGACAACACCAATACAGATTTAAAGTGCTAAATCCGTATTTAATCTCAGTTCTGCAATGTCTTATTACTAGTAGTAAAAGTCACAAGTGCAGCTTATGTTGTGGTGTTTGGGGTTGGGTTTTCTGGTTTTGTTATTTTTCCCTGTTACTGCCCCACACAGAATCCCAGATAGGCAATCTCTGAATAACAGCATTGTTACCAGACTCTCCGTTGCCCAGGCATGAAGAATAAGGCCTGTATTTATAAACTATTACTCATGGCTACTATCTTTCTTCCTGCCTTTACTTTTTGTTGTAACCATTTCCTCTTTCAGTCAAGAACAAACATGATTTCCCCCAGAAGCTTTAATCCTGTCATCCTGCATTGCCTTCACAGCAGATGATGCTTCAGAACATGTCAGGTCACCACCCAAAGAAAAATACTCTGAACAACCAGCAAGTCAGGCCAAGTTTACAACTAAGATTTACTTAAAGCAGTGGTAGGGGGGGTGTTGTGGGTTCTGTTTTGTTTTGGTCTTTTGTTTTGGTCTTGGTTTGCAGGTGTGTGTTTGTTGTGTTTTAATATTTCTGGGAAATGCACCATAGCCACAGCGCACACAGGCTTTGGTCGGGACTTTGCTCATTTAGTATGAATTCAGGTGATTGTTTTAGCTGTATGCAAAAGGTGGTTATGCACACAACACAGCGAGTGCTGTTCCTCACTGCTGTGAAATCACTCACAAACGACTCAAATGGCAGAAAACTTGGAAAATACAGAATTAAGCTGTCATGACAAACAGCACCTTTTTCTTACACCTCAAAAAAAATAAATTGAGCTAGCAGTAGAAATGTTAAATACAAGTTGTCAGAATAAAATCACTTATAAACTCGCTTCTCAAAGAGAAGTAGTGGCTAAACCATCACTTTCTGCACTTTGAGCGTATTAAACCGGAAGTTATTTCAAACATTCACATCGGTACAATTCAACTTGCCGCCCTGTTAAAGACGAACTACCGTTCCGCTTTTAAAAGTGAAATTCCACACGGAAAACCCAAGCAAAGCGCTGCTGCTGAGTCATTTTGCTGCAGCTGCCGCATGTCACAAGAGCGCTGGTTAGAAAACCCCAATCACTTACAGCTTTGCCTTTGTCTTTTCTTCTTTCGAGACCATTTGCAAAATGCCCCACCCCTGATCTCGAAGTCATTTGAATGGAGAAGCGGTATCTTCAGCGCGGAAAGCGATTAAGCGGGGTCTCCCATGCTCTCCGAAGGTTCCCGCGGCAGCCCGCCCGTGGCGAGATTCCCCGCGGGTGCGGAGGAGCCGCGGCTCCGCTCCCCGCTCCGCGGGCCGTTGGCCCCGGTCAGCGCTTCCTGTGTTGTGATTTGAAGCGAGGGGCGGCCTGCGGGAAGGGCCGGGCCGGTTCCTGCGGGATCCCTCCCGCAGCCTCCAGGACGAACAGCCCGGGGAAAGCACATTAAATATATATGTATGCATTTTGTAAAGTGTTTGCTCTGCTGAAAACAGCATCAAAATTCTTTCTTTGCATACTTCAATGCATCAAGCTGGCCCGAAAAGCTGTCATTTAAAAAAACCAGCTTTTTAAAGCACTATTCAAAAAGTAATCCCATTTCATTCAATTTAAAGTTTCTCTAAGTGTTTGCTGTACCCAAACACAGTTGACTCAGAAATCTGAAGTCTTGCTTCCCTGGAGATCCAAACCATGAGATTATCAAAGTAGAGTTCTTGGTGCATCATCCAGCTTTGCCCCAAACCTGTAGTATGTCCCCTGAGCCCTTGCTGAGTTGATCAGTACTGACAGGACTGTGACAGCATCAAAAAGGCAATATTAGGCTTTCCAGAATAAGGACTATTTAATGAAAATTGATTCTACTTTCAGGATGCTGGACTATAGTGTAAAGCCAAAACTGCTGCTGCCTTCAGCTGTCTGCATCTCCCTGGCTGGAATATTAGTATCAGCTCTCACCCCTTCGGTCAGGTCAGCTGCATCAGCTACTCCAGATGTTTTTTCTAGGCTGAGCTCCTGCAAACAGACTTGTGGGGCACTGCAAGAGCTCTCTGACAAAGCAGGATGTCAGCTATAGCCTTGCAGCAGTTACACTGAACTTTACAAATCTTTAAGGCCAGATTCTACAAAAAGATGCATTAAGGATTTCTTACACAGAAACTGTCTCCACGGATCCACAGACCATGTTTTTAAGAGCATAAAGATCTAGTTCTTAATGTGCTGGAAGCAACTGCACTCAAAATGAGCTGCCCAAGTGTTTCACTGAACACTTGTTTTTTTGTTTGGTTTTTATTTATTTCCTTTTTAAATGTGAGGAGCTGTTTTTCAAACAATAACAGCTAAAAAAGTTGGCAAATAGCAAAATAATATATAATTCATTAAAGAAGCACAACAAATTAATATTAATCTGTTAAAGCAGTCTTCACCACCTTTCTCAGTACATGAATATATGCAGTATATAAAAAAAGATACCTGTTCTACTTACATGTCTTGGATCTTCAGGATTTAGAGAAGCAAGAGAACTCTGCAAGTCTTTGAGCTTTTTCTCTTTTTTCTCTATTTCTCTTTTTTGTTTTTCCAATTGCTTTTCCAGTTCTAAAGCTTCCTTGCGTAGCTGATGCACAATTCGTATCTTTTCACTCAGTTGCTGTTCAAGACCTTCCTTGTTGGCCTGTAATATCTGAAGGTAGCATGAGGAGGCTGGATAAGAGAGTTTAATTGGATATATACAGCTGATCAGGAACATTTCTAAGAGTTAAATCAGACTGATGGTTTAGCCCAACAGGTTGCCTAAAAATGATCTATTCATTGTTTTGAATCTTCTTTCATAGAATCATAGAATACCAGACTGGTTTGGGTAGGATGGGACCTTAAAGTTCATGCAGTTCCAACCCCCTGCCACAGGCAGGGACACCTTCCACTAGAGTAGGTTGCTCTAAGCCTTGTCGCTCTAAGCCTCGTCCAACCTGGCCTTGAACGCTGCCAGGGATGGGGCAGCCACAGCTTCTTTAGATGCAGTTAACTGTATTACAACTCTGACAGCTTATTTATAAACAAGCTATCAAAAACCCTTAAGATTTTCCTGATGCATGACAAATGGATTTACAAATATATATATGAAAAAGAATGGGAGAAAACCAGTTATATTTTCTCCATTAATACTGCTTTCCCTCGCTATTCACGTAGCAATTTCTTTACGTACCTTTTTCTGAGCCAGAGCATCCTCCAGCTGTTGCAGCTCCCCTGTTACTTTCAAAACTTGTTGCTCTGCATTTCCTATTGCACTTTGCAGTTCTTCTAATCTTCTTTGTGCTGCAGACAAAAAATAAACAACCAAAACCCACAACCCCCAAAATACATTATAATATTCTCTATAGTATTGATACACTGTTCTCTGTTAAAACATTAATCAGATGTTTAGAAATTACAGCACTTGTGGCCTTTGACACCTTATTGCTGTTCTTCTGTCAAACATGTCAAGCATTTAATCAGTGGAATAAGCTACACTGAATAACATATTTAAAATTTTACCTGAATCAATCTTTTTTTCTTTACCCTCTAGTAGTTCATCTGGAGTTTGAAGCTGGGGTTTCCTACAAAAGTCCTCTTCATCTGGCTGTATTTTTCCAGTCTCCAGCTGCTGAGCTTTGTGAGCAATGTAGCCTTCTCTTATAAACATATTCCTTTTATACCTGGCCTTACCAATATATGGGCTTTCACCAGGTACATTATCAAGTTCAACATCCTGCAATGTATGAAGCAGTACATCTTTTGTCTCACAGGTATGGCGGCAGTCAACTTGCAATATCATTTAAGTCTCAATCATTTAAAGGAAAAACAATTTTAAATTAATTAGAAGAAAACAGACTGCAACTGATTTGTTTGGGCTGGAATATTCTTGTCATTTTATAATGGAATTAAAACCACACAACGCCAGTTGGTGTATGACTAGTTTGTTGCACATGGGTAATGCAAGTGGACATTTAACTGGAGGAACTTTTCCTTAATATTTTAGACTTAATAGTAATATAGATTATGCTTAGTCCATTACATTGTTGCACTTAAACTTTATTCTAACAGAACTTTAAAAACTCATTCATAGTTAATGATTACTGATCTTTACATTCCTTGTGCAGACTCCGAGATCTCTACATTTTTTTGCAAGTATGACAGAGGTTAGCTCTACTAGGAGAAAAAGCCAACAGAGAAAGACAGGAAATCTAACACCATCCAACTCAAAAACATTCTGGCTTGTGGAATTTCTCCAAGTGAAAGGGTCTCCACAATTAAGTCAGAAGAAAGGACTATCATTTTTTTGGTTAATAACAAGAATGAAATGATTGTTCACTGACTCTACTTAGCTAAAACACATGCATATGTATACTAATATTCAATACATTGAATGTGACTCAGATTCGGTTTAGTTCAAATCTTGTAACATACACTTTTAAATTGCTTTATTTCATAACTCTTAATAAAGCAGCCTATTAGAATTACAAACCTATTAAGTTTTCTGTTTTCCCAGCTGAAAATCAAGAGAAACAGACATGAAAAAGATCCATTATTTTTAAATTGTTACCTCTGGTGGAAAATAATTCAACGGCTCAAATTTTGCATCAATCTTATAAAACGCCAGCTCCTGCTCCAGCTCATACTGCTTCTGGCAAGCTCGGGTGAGCTCCACTGTCTTCTGCTTTAACTATAAACCAGCAAACAAGGTAAGTTGCAAACAAGGTAAGTTGCATTCAAGTGTCATCATCACATACATTTCAATTCAGTAGAGAGCAGCAAAACATGAACTTTGAATCAAAGCTTGCATCAAAACAGGTTAAGATGATGTTTTTTGGATCAAGAATATCACAAGGTGCAACTTTATTACAAATTACAATTTGATGACTAAGAGTACACAAGAACCCCACAATTAACATACCACAAGTGATCACATGAAAGGCCTTTTAAGTTTACATGCATCAAAGGTTTGAAGACAAATTTGGCATTAACTTAGGATAAAAAATAATTTGGGTACAATCCCTTAGCAAAATCTATGACAAATAATGAATGTATTTACTGCTACTAATGAGCAGCAAGACCTATTAACACTCCTTAAGTGTACAGAGGCTTTGCTGCTTAGGTTTTGAGTTTCTTTTTTTAAATAAAAGGTCCATCATGTGATTTCTTTTTAAATTAACTTTTCACTCTGAATACCTGAGGAAGAACATGCAGCAAAACTCCAACAGACAGGGGAAAGCAGGACTAATGCAGGGTAAGAAACAGAACAGAATGGAATAAAGGAAAAGATTAAAGAAAAATTTTAAAAGACGATATATATCATGCAAAAATGATCTGTGCATCCAAAACCCGCAGTGAATATAAAGTCTTACTGGAACACTTAATGCAAATGTTCCTACTTCAGTAAACATGCAAATAAATCCTAGAAATAACATAACCATGCAACCCAGGAGCACAGCAGGGCTACCTTAGTGAGGAATAAAGGCTCTGTGGAAAGGGAACTGTGACAAACCAATACACCAGCTAAAGGAAGAAAGAAGTAGGCAAAGTTTGTCATTCAAAAGGATAAGAGGGCTTAAGTTGTGAAATATTTGCTGCTAAATCTAACTATACTGAAAACTACATTATAGAAATAGGCTTTTGGTTAGCGTGAATGTTCACAGAAGAAACAGCTATAGAAGTATTAGCTATAGAGATTCTGAAGGACTAAATTTTAGAGTACAAGTGTAACACCTAAGAGAAAAGCCATATATTAAATTCCCGTCAGATTATTCACAACTGAGCACTCTCAAGGCAATAGGACTTCTCTTGCATTTTATAGCTACCAATGAAAGACACTTCTCAGACACAAGTTTTTAGGATGATGTGAATAAAGTAATCTAATGGACATTACTCAACAAAATAATCAAGGAGCATTACTGACATACAACAGGTATGCACACCTTGTTTTGTCTCTCAATTTTAAACACAAATCTCCAGCCATTTGAATTCTCACATTGAGAACTTGGTTTCTGACAATAAAACTATTCCAAATATTCAGTTAGTACAAGTCATTATCTTACCAATTCATTTTTGGTGCCCAGGTCCCTTTGTAGGTCTTCATAGCTTTGTTTCTGTTGCAAAGTCTTTTCTTTTAATGATTTGTTGACCTCATCTTGGTGGTGGAGCTGCTCAAGAATTTTGGACTGGTTAAGTTTAAGGTTCTCCATCTCCTTCATTGTGTTTTCCAACTCTCCTTCTAATTTTTCTATCTCTTCTGAAAAAAAAAATAATAGAAACATTTAAATAGAAAATATTTTCCTTCTAAACTTAAATTTTGTGTCATTCACTTTAGTTCTAACATATTACCTAAATTAAACCTCTCTAAAGCTTCCTGCCTGTCATGATTTGTCACTGGCTGTCCATCCAAGTTTTCCAGTGCTCGCAAATGGAATATGGTGTACAAGCAGTAGTGAGGCAGACTTACAACTGGATTATCAGCAAGAAATAGAGAGGTGAGATCTTGCAGAGGCTTTAGTTTAGCTATATCATGGAGCTAAATCAAAGACAAATGGAACAATGATTAGACATCCTGCCAAGAACAATTAAACCCCCATTAGTGAATTTCTGATGATACAGAATGTTTGATGTTAGGTCCATGCCAAAGATTACACTTAATGCTAAAGCATAATCGCTAAAAACCTACCAAAATACACAGCACCATGAGTAAAGTAACTTCCTAAAGTAAAATACCACTAGAAAGAGGGCAAATTTCATCAAGCTTGACCTTGGAAATTGTAAGCTAACAAGGCCTGTGGATATATATAACCTTCCACTCCCCCAGACTTATTCACAAGAAAAGGCTTATTTTATCATGAGAAGTACTCAAACAAAGCTGGTTCATCTCTCCTCCTCCTCAGCAGCATGATTCCTTCAGGAATTATATTAAGTGACTTCCCTTCATAGACATCCTTTTGTAGCTACAAACACAGAAGTTAACCTGGATGACAGAACTAAATCTAGTCATGTCCTAAATACAAAATGTAAGCAAATAGATTATTTCCAGGTCTCCATATAATTAATTTACTGTAAGGGACACCACCAATAACATGGAAAAGCCTTCAAATTTTCACCAACTTTCCAAACACTTTCCTGAACAATGTTATACAGGTTTATGCCTTGAATATCTGGCACAAAAGGAGTGTTTCTGATAAACAATTTTGCTAGGCTCACATCAGCTGTATTTCACTATAGACTTTATGGAAAGACACTCAGCAATTATTCAGAGTAAATCAGTCAATGTAAAAATACCAGTTCACTTCATGAAACACATCTGAACAATTATTGTTCCTAACTACGAGCACTTACTGATGATACTTTATTCTGTTTCAAATTGAGGATGCGCAGGGATCTCAGTTTCTTCCCTACCCACACAGGAATATGCTCAATCTCATTCCCTGCAAGGTTCAGCTTTTGTAGATTCTGCATATGTTCTATACCTTCAATTTTACTGAAAATTAAGAAGAAAAACATAACATTTTCATGAACCATAGCAAATTTACAATGTAACTGAGGCACTATGGATAAACTACAACAAAATCTGACTCAATTATCATCCAAGAGATCAGCAAAAGCAGTTGTTTTCTGCCATGGACTCATAATTCAAATTAAATTACACCATCTTATTTCCAAGACAAGAAAAATAAGTAATTTACAGCAAGACTTTCTTGCTCTGTGGCAAAACTTTAATTTTTACACATCGTCATGTCAATATGGAAATTCTATTAATATATGGTAATTCCATTTTAATATGCAAAATGTGTTCTTTTTGAACCAAAAAAAAAAGATGGTTTGGGTTTTTTTTTCCACACAAAGGAAGGATCAACTGTAAACTGACAGCATGCAGAACTACATTTTTTAGTGTTATTAAGCATACAAATATTACAACAAATATGTCTGTAACTATATATGCAAAAATATATAACTAAAGTCTGAAAACATATAGCAGCAGCTACTATAGCTACTCTGTTTTCTTCAGTTCCTGTTGAGAGAGGAAGTTGTGTGAATGCAATGTGTAGAAATGCAAGCATCTTGCTTACTTCCTATTGTTAACCTCTCTACCGAAATTGCAGCTTCTCTACTGCAGTCTGACGTAAAGATCATAATTCACTAACAGAAAAAGGAAACCAAAAATTTTGTTACTATCTGAACCATTACCCTTCAAGGTTTTTATACCAGACAGACAAGATATCAGAGTCTAAAAACAGTGAACGTAAAAAAGCAATTGACTGACTTCATGGCCTGCCTGATCAAGCCTATTCAGCTTCCTCCTCTAAAAGGAAACTTCTTGTATTGCCTGTATTGACATGCAGTAAATGTTGAGTTAAATTTTTAATGCATTTAATTGGGTTATTGCACATTCTTCATTATGGTACCTGGAAACTTGTGTTTCTGGCTTGGTTTCCTAGGATAACAAGTTTGATTGCAGCCATGTACTCTAACATCACTTCCCAGAACTACTTATCCTTCTAAATATCTAAGAGCTTGTGCTTTTTAAGAAGATGTCACCAAAGCCTGTTAGTCTTGACATACAACTGGTGGGAAATTCACCTGTGACAGAACCCACTTGATCAGTAAGTTTTATTTATATGGCTTATCAAAATTATGAGTGTTTCTGCTTACCTGATTTTGTTCCAAGACAAATTGAGTTCACGCAACTTCATCAGTTTATCCAACTTCTCAATCTTCTCTATTTGGTTGTTACTAAGATTTAGTGTCTCCAGTCTAGAGCACTTTTCCAAATTTTCTATGTACTAAAGAACAGAAAATTAATCCCTTGGCATTAAAACTTTCTTTTCTTTCCTTTTTTTTTTTTTGGTAAGAAAAAGGCAGATTTCTATTTTTTAACAACCACCTATTCATTAAAAAAACCAGAGTATTGTAACAGTTTATTGATCACAGTTTCACTGTTGCATTCTAAACCCCTGCTTTAGGTAGTCTACTATAAGGTTTTTTCAAAAGAAGCTGCTTTAGACCTAGGCTAACGTAACTAAAATATAGCTGTTTACATGCACTTAAAATTAGACCTTTGCTAAAAAATAAAGCAAAATTAATTTTTAACTTTGTTTAATTAGCACTTATTTTCAATAGCTTACCTTAAATCTCTTGTCCCCATCCTTTGGGGAAGAAAGATTCAGTGAGCTTATATAGGCCAAATTTTCCTGTTTTGACAGACTTTTTATGAGGGGTTCTGTAATGTACTTAACTCCTCCTGGACTAAGACCATTTTTGGCTGAAATTAAACAGAGAAACTACCTTTAGTAGTGAAAAAATTGGTGACTTTAATATTAGTCTTTTACTTCACTCTGGATCCTGGGAAAACATATAAAATTATTCCCTCCCTCCCCCAGGGGATGAGAAGAAAGAGCACACCAGAAGCATTCACAGGAAATGACACGTCAAGAGTAAGCGGGTCTAGCCCTTTGAAAAAGGCAGTGTGCACCTCTCTTCCAGGCCTCCCCCCTGGCACAGAATGTAAGGGGTAAAAGTCTCATTATTCTACACAGCTTTCACTACTATTATTTCCACATTTGAATACCAAAAGATAAAGGTAAAATTAACAGGGTTCTTTCTAAAAGACTATACATCTTTAGTCATACAGTTCACAGAACATTGGCCTTTTATGCTTTTATTTTGTCTTTTCTACAAGCAGTTATTTATACAATACCTTTATGAAACTTACAGTTAAAAGCAGCTTCTACATTTTCTTCTGTAATATCAAGCTGTTGGTGCCTCTGCTCCATGCTTTTGCAAGCAGATGGAGATGTCTGTTGGCTAAGAGGAGATGGTGATCTGGTACTAGGACTGACAGGAGACATTGGACTAGGTGTCCGAGAAGCGGATGTCTGTGGTTTTCTACCAAATGCTTTTGTTTCTGAGCCTTTCTTCATTGCCAGAAATACAGAATATCATATGATCAACATCTGGAAGAACAGAAAAAACCCATCAGTCTGTATGTCTAAATCTTAATGGTTTACATGCCAACAAAGGTGTTACAGAAGTATGCTTTTTAAGGATATTAGGCGCTTGTTGTCTCAGTGTCTATGTTCTTAACACAATTTATCACTTCAGGTAATACAGTTTGGGACACCACAGAGGTGGAATTTGAGAAAAGTTGTCTTTTTAGCATAAGAAAGTTTTTCTAGCAGTGACTTGGTGCCACCCCCCCCCCCCCCCCAGATCTAAGCCAATTCTCTAGTGGGTGACGGCTTCCAGTTTTCACAGTCAAACACACACTCAGATTGGTGTAGCTTTTTACTTATACCATTGTACAGCACAACACCTGGAACTGGCTGAATGCAGTAGCTGTCCTGCAATTTGTGGTCTACACAAAGCCTGTCAGGTCCAGAGACACTCAACTCAGACTAACACGGTTGACGACAGAAAGAGCTGACTAGGACCCCAATTGCTTTTACCGCAGCTAGAAGTTACCCGTTTCACAGCTAGAAGCGCAAAAACAACCGAAGAAATGCAACAGGGATGAAAAAAACCCTAAAATGAGACTACCGCTGGCCTTCCTTCAGTGTTCTCCTTCCTGCAAACAACTTATTCCATGACTGCCTGGCAAATTCCAGTGAATGTTAACAGAAACTTCCCCCCCGTGATGAATATATTTCCCTCAGGGTAAGTGTAGGAACAGCCATGTATGTGTCGTGCGTCAAAGCCCTTGTAGTAACCATCTTCAAGGGACATTTTTACTAAACCTAGACCCAGTAAACGAAAAGCTCATTTTAAGACATTCTTTAAGACAGAAATATCCGGGGGGTTTATTATTATTATTTATGAGCTATACGAATGATTATATTTTGTATTGAGATTTTCTTTGTTAAAACTATTTTTTTCTTGAATCTTCAGAAAGAACAAATGAACCACTCTCTTCTACCCAATACTTGGAGGCACAACTCATTCAGCGAGACTGGACGCGGCAAGAGAGGGAGACAGATGATGGTGAGCTAGTGAAAAGCTACTTTGGGAAGTTACTTCATGTTTTAAGGACAGCAGACATTTTAGCGCGATTTCTTGATAATAGATGGTGGCTTCACAATGAAAACCACGCCAGCACCTTCACGTTGGAGCAGGCATGGAAGGGGAAGCGCTGAGCGGACCTGGCCGCGGTCGGGTGCCCTGAGTGTCTCCGTCCCCCATCGTGAGCAGACGGGGCCACGGTGCCTCCCCGCTACCGGTTAACAGCCGCTCCCTCCGCCGGCGCCTCAGCCGAGCCCCCGGCCCTTCCCCGCCTCCTTCTGTTTATGTGCGTGAAAGAGTGAGAGAGCAGAAGCAGAAAAGAGACAAGATCTCAGTGATAAGCCTTCG
>JANHGB010001311.1:0-18826 GCA_026283785.1 Coracopsis vasa | reverse complement strand
TTCCAACAGTTCCATGTCCTTTTTATGTTGAGGACACCAGAACTGCACACAATACTCCAAGTGAGGTCTCACGAGAGGAGAGTAGAGTAGAGGGGCAGGATCACCTCCTTCCATCTGCTGGTCATCTATATGAATTCAGCTGTCATTACAAGAACACATGCTTAACTTTTATTGATTTACCGGAAGATCCAATCTCCTCCTTTCAGCTCAGTCCCCTCTATTGTCTTGATTCTTGATCTTCTTCCAGGCCTCTCCTGCTTCTTTTTTTTTTTTCTTTTCATTTTTTCCCCCAGATGCCTTACTGAATAAAGTACCAGAATGGTTTTACAATTCAACTCTTGCTCCTTTGCTCCAGCACTCCAACATTGCAACACCTTGATACACTGAGTGCTTGTGAGATTTTTCTCAACAGGATGTCAGGCTTCCTGTTGCTTCCATGGACCCTGCAGTATCTTGTAAGATCACTACTGCAAGAAAGGACTATAAGTAATCTCCTTTGCAGAGAGTCAGATGCAATCCATCAATACCTTGGCCTTTGTTAATCCTCCCAGACAGCTCCAAAGCTGCAAGATTGAGCTAAAAGCTGAAATCTGGAAACAAGATCATTGATAGTCTCACATCACTCTTTTGCTACCTGTACGAATGTGAACATGAACATACAGTAGGCAGCAAACCTTCTGTGGTCGGAAATGCTCTTGCCTCTGAACACATACTTCAAAATACTTTTTATCCCATTTTTGTTTCCAAAAGCAACAAAGAAGCTACCCAGAACAATTCTGGACTTCACAGACTTCTAAATGAGTAACAGAAACAAGATGCGTTTCCTTGAAAAATGTGTGATCAGGCATACACAGCTTTATTCTATCTATCCATTTACCCCATCCCTAATCAGTATCAAATCCGACTGCAAAAGCTGAAGTAGCTCAGGGCTGTGACCTGGCTATCTTCCTTTGCTGTGCTGTGTCTCCAGGGTGCAGCTTCTCACATGTAACCGAGCCCTTTCCCTTTCTCTCCCCAGGTACAGGGAGGTACCTATTGTAGCACCCAGAGCTGCAGTATTTGAGGCCCAGTCGTCCTTAACACCGCAGCAATGAAACTCCAGGACTTAAATTTAGGAAATAATGTCATCCTTTCAGGATGCATTTATTTTCTTTCTCCATTAATGCCTCAGACACAAAGCGTTAAAAGCCCCTAAACATTTCCTAACTCAGGCCTTAAAAATTCCTCCAAAGAGGAGACAATTTGTAAAAGTAATATGAAGAAAAGTACCACAGACACTGCATCAAGTGCCTCTGTTCTTCAGACAGACTTATGCTTTCCCAGCCTGGAGGAGAAGCCCCACCATTTGTAGCAGCCCCTTATCTATGTGCACTTGTTTTGGCTGGGATAGAGTTAATTTTCTTTACAGTAGCTGGTATGGATTATGTTTTGGATTTGTGCTGAAAACAGTGTTGATGATATAGGGAAGAAGGAGGAAAGGGGAATGTTTGGAGTTACGGCCTTTGCCTGCCCTAGTAACTTCTGTGTGTGATTGAGCCCTGCTTTCCTGGAGATGGCTCAACCCTTGCCTACTGGCAGGAAGCAGTGAATCAGTTCCTTATTGTGCTTTGCTTTTGTGCACAGCTTTTGCTTTACCTGTGGAACACTGCTGAAAGAGACCCTGTTGTTTTGGGAAACTAATGTGTCTGGTTCAAAATGGAAATCCTGTACACTGTTTTTCAGGACTTTTTCTCAAAAACTTATTACTTAATAAATGAAACTGTATCACTATTTTTAGTAGTGAGAGAGAATAGGAACACTTTGATTCTGTTGCCATTTCATATTTGACATGTCTTACAGCTAGCATATCTGGAAGAGTCAAAACTCAGCCTGCACAAGGTGTACGGCTAGCTATCGGCATTACTGACTATAACAATTAATAGTCCTGGGCAATACTTTGCCACAGGCAAAGACCCACCATAGGAAGACAACATCACCATTTCTTATATTGCTACAGGGCTGTAGGTGTGCAGCCCTCAGCTCCCCTGTACTTTTGGAGGACTCACAAGCATGCATAGCCCCAGGATAGATTTCTGGCAGCAGCAGAGGACAGTAGGAACACCAAGCTGCAGCCAGACAAAGTGTGCTTTGGCCCTGTTCTCCAGCTGTGATCACCACTTGGACCCATCTACATATCTGTCTCTCCCTCAGAGTTTGGATATAAACTTTCTTCCTATTTCCAGTAAAGGCTGCAGATAGAAATGTGCTCATAGACATAAATTTTAGTCCTCCTGAACTGACTGTTCTTATGGCTTCTGCCTGCAGGATCTCTGCTGTCCCTTCTTCTCTCTCTTGCCGTCAAAGAAAAGCTCAGTATCTTATACTTCTGAGTTAATGAGCCAGTCTGCCTGACCTGACTGTCAGGATGAATCAGCAGGCTGCTTCTGCACCTCTGTGTCATACCAACACTCTTAAATCAAGTGGATTTAATAATATTTTTTCCTATATTAGTCCAGTGGTGACTCTCTCATACCTTAGAAGCATGAGTTGATTGTTAAGGTTATTTCACTTAAGGTAGGTCTCATAGTTCAGCTTCAGTCTGGGTACAAGGTGGATTTTGTTCTTTGTAGTAGTCTGTACAGCTACTGGTCAGTGGGTAACAGTTTCTGTCTTTTTACATGACTCTGTAAAGGGTATTCCAGAATGGAAGCCTACATTCAAATTAGATTCATAATTTAAATTTCAGATGCTTTTATTAGCAAACATTTATAAAATTTAAACTTGAAGAGTGGCAACTCACATGCATGCCTGCATTTATTGTAATTCATTAAATTTTTTGTATTGAACAAACATTAATATCCCCAAAGTACATGTGAACTGCTGAAGGCAAATCCCTGTACCAGGTAACTCAGGAGTCCTGGAGTTCTAGATTTAAATCTATGAATGTACTGAACTAGTTAAAAAGCTACAGCCTCTCCTGAAACTGCAGGGGTATTTTCTTCATTTCTGTTTATTTAGCTACTTAAAGTCAGTAACTAATTTATTCAGAGCTGAGAATTTTTTGGCTGCCGAAAAACTGGATAGCTTATTATCCCCTTCCAATCCATAAACATAAATGAGGTGTAACAGGATGAGATCTGGTAGTTCTAAAATCATGACAGACATGATGATCAGAAACTATTAGTACAATTTGTTAACCATGGACAATACTTCCCTTGTTTAATGAATCAATTAGTTTTAAAATCCATTTCGATAAAAGAATGCTTTCCCTAAGTAACCAGCTATTTAAAGTGGTTTAATTTAACTAAAACAAACAACTTTATAATGTTGGGTTTGTGCTTTAAATTGAGTTGCAAATTCTATCCAACTGCATCTTGACAAGAGACACAAATAAGAGCATAATCATAATAGGGTAAGTAATAAATGTATCTTTCGCAGTTTTTCCAAATTACTTTCTAAACATAATCTGGCCAAAGGCATATCAAGCTATACACTGGGTAAATGCATATGATACATTCACCCCAATAAAATATGCACCTTATTTAACATACAGTTTCTATTTAGGTGAAATCAACATGTTCCTGTGGTTACTACTCAGGAGGATCCAATATTCCTTTAGGAAAGTGACTAATAAGTAAAAATGCAAACCAAGATTAAAACTGATTATTTAAAACTAAGTTTCCTGTTTGATGGCTTAAATGGTGATTAAAATTGGTAATAGAAATCAATCCACAGTGGTCAACTCCTGCATTTTATTTGAAACACAGCTTTAATTGTTTTTCTGTGGCAGAATATATCACAAATGAGGAGAAAATCACTTTCTGTGATCATTTATCTATGTGGTAATTTCCTCAGCACAAAGGATCCTTTTAATGTGCTGGGGAAATTCTGTGGACTGGAATTTAGTGGGTAAGCATCTCTTATGAATGGCACCAATCCAACATGATATCATTCTGCTGTAGATTTCAAGCTTAATTTTAAGACAGCTTTAAGATCCTTCACATGCATGTATTTCTTTAATTACCAGTGACAGCACTTTACAATGTTAGCACAGTATCAGGCAATATTATTTACATTTCTCTCATCAATACGGATGTTTACAAATACCATAGCATATGGAAAGCTGCCAGCTTTGCCTGAGCCACTGAATCGTTCTGCCCATCATTCAGTTTTTTTAGCATGCATTCACAAAATAGAGGCATTTTAAAGGAACAAATTATAGTAACCTAAATAGTAGTGTTTGAAAGACAAATCTCTTCATCTCAGCTGTCTCCTGGTCACCTCTGTGTGGTAATCTCATCAGCAGTGCTTCTCTTCTTTTCCCTTGCTCTTGTGATGTGAAAGACAAAGTCTTGTCAGTTAAGGGCTAAAGTGATAGCCCTGAAGACTATAACCTCCTATAAACCAATCTAATAAGAATAACAGGGTTAACAGAAATTCAAACTTACTGTCACAGTCTCTCCAAGAAGCAAATTATATGGGATGAACAGCCTGTTCAGATTTCAGCTTCTTTCCTCAGGACACTGAATGCCACTGTTAAATGCAATGCTTTATGAGGCAGGGATTGTTCGTATGGAAGACATAACCATGTTGCAATACATAAAAGGGGCAAATTGAGCATACTACACAGAGTCAAAATAAAACGCATCGGCAAGGCAATCACTACAGCCCTGCTGTGTAAGAAGTGGAGGACATGTTAAATGAGGAAGGTACATGTGCATTATGCATAGCTCTGTATTGTGTGTGGCTATTTGCCCTGCTTTCTCCTTATCCAGTGTGGGTGACTGCAGGAAGCACATGGCTTGAAAGCAGGAGAAATTTTTATGGGGAACTTCTCTGTCCAAAGCAGGGGCCTCACACAGGGGTCCTCAGTGTCACTGCACTCAGATGCTACAGAGCTAACTTATATCTGCTTCTACTCCATGGCATATTTCACTTTTCCTGTAACTAACCAGCCTTGGAGAAAGATTTGCATTTTGGCTTTTCTCAGACTGAAGAAGGTGAAAGAGAATGCCTGAAGAAATCTAGTTGGTGGGTTATAAAAGTGAAAGAGAATGGGAACATCTGGGAACACAATATCAAAGTGCTCCAATATTTTCCCCACTGCTCTCAGCAAATGATCGGGAGGGTGTTGCATCAACCACTGAGGGAAATCACTAAGGCAAAATCAGAGTTTCAGTCATAAGCTTCCTCTCCATCACAGCTTTCTTAGACAATCCAGACTTAAACTTTCCTTCACTGCATCCATCTATGTTCTAGGTAGAGACACATCTCCTATGACAGTTCCTCTCCAGCAAGGAGTCAGGTGAAATTCACTGATGCAGAAAAGAAGAAATTACATGCTGGGTACTAACCGCATTAATTTTTCAGGAAAAAATTATTAACATTTAAGTAATCTTGCCCTTTAGGCCATAGGCAGCTGCACTTGCAAACAAGAAGGCTGCTCCACAGCTTGCAACTGTATTCAAGGAATGAGTAGTGCATTGCAGAATCTCTGCAGCAATGTGCTGGTGTTATTTAATTCTTAGAGTTAAGGAAAGAGACAGTTTTGTCCACGTAAATTTACAGCCCAGTCTGAATCATAAATTAAAAGGCAGCCCCAAGTGTCCTTTACAATGCTATTCAGATGGGCCTAATAAAAACAGTAATGGCTTTTGCTGCAATCTATTTGTCTCAGTAGGGAAGAAACAGAAATATTACTGCACATAAAGGATTTTGATGTGATGTGGTCTGGTATGTATCATACCATGCCTGAGAAAGAGTTCAGAATTGGAGGTATTTTGTGCAAACTAGCTCATCTCTGGAAAATTCTGCTTTCATCCCCTGTCTCCTCTATCTTCCTATCCTCAGTCTTATATTTAACAGAAATCTATATGAAAACAGCAATATTCTTCCCATTCGAAATTTCAGTGTTTTGATATCTGATTTGTGTATAAATTCCTAATGAGGGGACAGGAGTGAACCGGAGGGAGCAAAGAAGAGGGAGAAGAGTGGTGCCCAGCAATAGAACAAGAGGCAATTAGCACAAACTTGCAGACATGAAATTCAACATAATATAAGTGAAAATATTTTATTGACTAGCACAGATTGCCCAAAGAGATTGTTAAACACTCAACTGAAAGTTACCTTGAGCAACCCAGTCTAGCTTGGATCCTGTCCTGGAAGTCTTTGAACAGAGACTTTGAAGGGTCCCTTCCAACCTCACTTCCTTCACTATTTCAGTGTTTTAGCAAGTTTCTAAGGTATGAGAAAAACACCTCACTGTGAGATTTACAACTGAAATAATCGTGTTGTGTCAAGATTATATAATTTTTTTATTGCTCAAGAAACTGAAATGTTTTCAATTCATCATGCAAAATTACCAAAACAATATCATTTCAATATTCCTGATAGGAAAAATAAAAAATCTTTGAAAGCATGGTTCTATTCCATTTAGTTTGTAGAGACTACATTTTCCACAGGAAAAAATAAAACCAAACACATAGAAACAAACTACCATAAGCGCTGGGTTAACAAAGCTTAATGGGAGACTGTGTGCTTCACACTCATCTTTGCCTACCCTGCAGTAGGAAAGGGGCTGTTTCAAACCCTCACAGAGGGCTATAAAGAAAAATACTGGGAATGGAGTCAATATCCCAGTCCTGCTGTGTCACCCCAAAGTGTCTGGTTACTGTTATATTGTGGCAGAATTTGAGAGATAATAATGAGCTACAAGCATCTATCCTACCTAGCAGCTTAGATACAAAATCTTTGTTCCTGTACACACTGACATAAAATCTAAGGTGCAGTGAAGAATACAAATCCCAGTGAAAAATGACAACTCACATGTTGAGACAGATAAGTTGTCACATGCCCCACTCCCTGTTCTGCCACTTTGACAGGTAACAGTTCCCCTTCTGCTGCAGTAGCATGGGTGAGCTGACTCAGCCAAAAGCAGACCTGGAAAAGAAAGATTATTTTTCAAGCCGATCCACACCCTGCCTCTTCACAGGGAAGTTAGCAGGACCACACAGCCAGGAAGTGTGAGGAGCAAAGACAGCTTCAAATAGATGAGCCTAAGTGGCCACTGAGCAGGTCTCTGGCTCACAGAACTGTGTGCACGTATGTGTGTGTGTTTGTGTATGGGAGACATTTATCTTTTCAAAGCAAAGAGCTGTTAATTAACTGGGCAAGTTCTGGCATTTAGCTAATAGAGAGAACTGGCACCTCTCAGGAAATGAAATCATGTTTAGTTCAGTCAAAAAAAAAATTGTGGAAAGGAAGATTAAATCTCTATGTGCCTCCTGAAGGACTTCAGAGGGACTGTAAAAGCTAGCATCCCCAAGGGATTTTCTCCACAGTGTGCAGCCCAAGGTGTTAAATACGCAGAGGTCCAGGATCCTTAACCAGGCATACACAAGGGACAGCTGCAGTGGCTTAGCTGGACTTAGGAACAAGCCCTCCTGGCTGAATCTTGGGGAAGGCAAATTACACATATCTCCTTTGCTCCTGTCTTTTCTAACTGTGCTGCTTACCTTGGATGTGCACGATCACTGGATTTTCATTTTACCTTGTCCAGTTGTTCATGATGCAAGGGCTCCCGCATGGCAAGGCATTCGTCACCCAAAGGCATGGACAAGACACAAACTGTGATGCAAAATACCCGCAAGAGCATCCCTGCGCTCCTAGCATGTTCCCTGGAGTGAGAAAATGGCAAGAGAGCAGCTGCTGCTATAGTCCCGATGGCACGGTGTGCATCTTGTGGACATTTTTCACACCTTTGATACACAGCCCCTTTTTCAAATGGCAGAATCCTTTTTCCTCTGTGTTCATACAGTATATACAGGTTTTTCGAAAGGGAAAAAAAGTCTCCAAGTACTTCAGAGAGACAAAAATACTCAGCAATTGATCTGTTGTGACATTTATGTACAGAACTAAAGATCAGCTGCCACATACTAAACATAATATACATTGTAGATATATTTTATTCCTCTGCTGTTTCTGAGGACTGAAAGTGCTTCTGAGAACAGGTGTGAGAAGTGAAAAGTGCTTGGATTGTGTAGGGAAAGATGGTTCTGAATAATGTTGAATTTTTAATAACTTGTGAGTTGTGTCATCAGCAGAGCAGCAGTAGATGTGAGAAAAGTAGAAGAACCACATGGAAATCTCTCCACACATATTGCTCCTGTTAACTTCAATTTTTCCCCCCACCAATCTTTTTGAAGGATGCTGCTGACTTCAAGTCTTCTGCTGTTGTGAGTCATGCTGTGCTGCTGATCACCTGCTGAAGCCAGGGAGATCTCTAGGCAAGAGGCATATGTAGGCTGGGAATAAGATCTGTTTGAAGGGAAAAGCCAGCCTCTCATAATTATGTTTCCTCCAGTAAAGCAAGCAGAAGTAGTGTTGATTTCTTTTTGGCAGAACTAGCTAATTCAAAACACACCTCTCTTTTTTCACTGCTTAATAATAAAGAAATACACTATTGGTCTTCCTAGTAGAAATTAAAACAAAAACAGGTTTAGGCATCGATTGTTCTTGTATAACCAGCTGCTACAGTTATCTTCTCTCATCCTGTTAATGTAAAGAGAAAAACAAGCAACCACCTATTATGCACCACTGAGACAGAAAATCTGCACAACATGGGATGCTTTATTCAGCTCACACAGCTGGAGTTCACTTGACCACTTGTGTGATGAACATCAGAGGAAGCTGACAATTGTTTAAACACATCTTCTTGCTCAGCTAGTCAATTATTCACAGGTACAGCAGAGCAGGAAACCAGCTTCTGCTAGTGTGAAATGTGCATCTACATCTATCAGTGACTTGATGTGAGATCTTTGGCTATTGCTTTCTTTCTCAGTGCCTTTGGTTTTCCTCCAACTCCTCACACTTTGCTAGCCCAGGTTTATGTGCTCTGAGCATTTGCGTTTTGCTGTGTAACATGAAGCTTGAGACCTTTGATCTCAGTCAGGGTCTTGAGATGCTGCTGTTCACAGTTAAGTAATAGCTGCTTTTTTTTCAAGGGAAAGGATACATCATTATCCTTCCCCTGAAGGAATGGTGCTAAGCTGGAGCTCACGGTAAGTTAAACAATCCCCGCCCCACCACAGCTCCCCTGCACAAGCTGGGGCAGCCAACTAAAGGCCCAGCCCAAGATAACAGGTGAGCATCTCTGCATCTTTATTTACTCAGTAATTCTTGAAAACCAGAGCAAATAATTTATCTTTCAGCTCATGACCCAGCACTAACTCTCCTTCAAGGGATAGACATTGTCTGCAGCCTTGCTTAACACGGCTTTTATAAATTCATTACTGTTGTAGTGTTCAGTGATGACAACCAAAGGTTTAGAGGACAACGAAACCAAAGTTTGCCAAAATAACAATCTATGTGGGTTTTTTTGAAGGCCTGCTTTGGCAAATGAAGTCCCTATTAATTCACAATATCAATTTATTGCAGTCTCACACCTCTGCAGGAGGTCCTGTTGTATTGATGGGACTAAGAGCTCACATGCTTTATATTTGTTTGAAGGGTTTGCAAAGCCTTTTTTTCTGTTTTATTTATGATTTAGGGAATACTGTAAGCATGAAAGATGCTTTATGAAATACAATAAAAGACAAGGTCTCTGGCACCAAAAGTCCTGTGATTTACTTCAAATACATGTAACAAATGTAATGTAAAACAAATACATGTAACATCTAAACAACAGGTTTAGATGCAAGTGTGTGTAAAGGTGTCATTTATATGGCAAACACAATGTGCAGGTTTTCATTAAAAGACAAAGGTGACTTCAACTCTCAAAACACCTCCACTGATCTTTTTCCCTTTAAATCATGCAATAATACATACTCACAATTCTGCTTTTAAATTAAACCAGTATTGAAAACTGGCAACATGGTACATTTGTGCAAGTTTAGACTAACAGGCCAAAAGTTGATCCTATTAAAAAAGATGAAAAATCTATACTAAGGCAACAGTTTTCATACTTAAGTGTGGTATAATCACAAGAAAAAATTAATTAAAAAGCCTTTTTATCCTACATACACACTATATCAAGATTTCTAGAGGAAACAAAGGTCCTGAAGGTTTAATTGTCTTTCTTTATTCGAAAGAATAATCTCCTGAGAGTAAGACATGGAAATGGCTATTCCAACTCCAGACCTCCGCAGAGCTCTTTTCTCTTTTATTCTCTACAAACCCAAATAGATATGATACTTAATACCTCCTCTTGCAAAAGGTTAGTATTTGGGGGTATGCATGTGCTGCTTCTGTTCTTTGGAATTTTTTTCAGATCATACCACAGCTTATGCTAAATATTGTGAATGTGCATTGCACAATTGACTCTTAAAGAACATAATTTTATGTTACATATTTCAATATAATATGGTATAATTAATGTAATATGTAATATTTAATATATTATTATAATATATATGTTACTCTTATATATGGTCTCATCACAAGCAATGGGAACGCTGTCACATCTTGCAAAACACAGAGGAAAAGGAAAGAGTTTGGACAGAGAATGTGTTACAATGTACTATTGACTCAGATGAAACGCACTGTGAGATAGACTAATATTATATTAAAAACAATATTGAATTAAAGATTTGGACAGATGAAATCCCTTTACAAGGCTTAAAAACACATATGGCAAGAATACTAATAAATGACTTGCCAACATATCTTTGTCTGCTGTAATTGAAAAAACCCCGACATTAGACAGTGTACTAATGGCTCCACCTCTCAGATATGTTGTTGAGATCCTTATTTGCATTTGAATCAGAAGGAGGATGCTTGGGAAAAGGCTCCACTCTTCTGGAGCACATTTTCCTGGATTTCACATGAAACTGCAGGCTGTTAGGAATTAAGTTGCTGTGAGCTCCAAAGGTCACAACTACTCCAGTACTTCATTCAAACTAATGATAAGCACTGTTACAGACAAATGTATTAAAAAAACCCCTATAGTATAAACAACCATCTTCACTTTATGTTCACTAGTGGTGCATCTTTAGTGTTTGCACTAGAAATATTGCTTATTTTCATGGACACCAAGGACAAGCTTCTGCTTATTAGAGTAGAAGTGCGATGTAATTCCATTGAAGTTAAGCAAAGGTTACTACTGATACAATGCCCACCCTCTTAATAAAACCTGTCTGCAGAATGTTATCTGTTCTTCAAATTTTAATACACAGAACTATATATATTGAAAAAAATCTCAGCCATAAGACAGAATTAAACACTTTAGAGTCAGTTTTATCTTGAATCCTGCAATTATATTTTCTTGTTGTAAGTTCACAATTATACTAACATACAAAGATTTAACTCTGTTCTCACACAACATTGGGTAGTTTGCATGTACATTACCCTACCCACATGTGCTACCTCCACATATTTGTTGTCAGTCATGTTAAATAGTAGTTTGCTGTGCTGAAGAGAGTATAGGATGCGATCTAAAAGAAGATGGGGAGCGCAGAAGCACAGCTATTTTCCATGTCTGTACCAGATTAAGAACCAAAAAAGGAAGAAAAAATTCAGATTTCGTTACTAGTGACTTAAACTAAACATGTGTAGTTATATGTATAAAACAGATTCCAGTGAAAATTAAAGTTATTTAAATGGCGAGAACTTTGCAAAGTGTCCTGCATTAATTAAAGAAAAAAAATCTAAGGGAATGTAAGTATACAGTTAGTAAAGCTGAGTAATTTTTTATTCTCTGAGCAAAATAAAATTTTAAATGTCTGTACTGTGGGTATGTTGCAAAGTATTACTACATGACAGAAAATGCATCAATTATGCTACTTTAATGCAACTGGAAGATTGTGATGCAGACCAGAATAAAGTGCCATTATGTGATATAGCTAGACTTCTGACCCTTTTGTGACAATAATTAGGCTGAATACAAGAGTTGAAAACAAGGAAGGGAAAGGCATCTGAGATATTATTTCATGTTAGACTTACTGCAGTCAGCTGGATAAATAGTATATTGTTCCCTTCAGTATTTGTTCATCTTTGTTACAAAGGTGGGCAGTGTCAGAAAAGTAGTGAACTGTGGGGTAGCTACATTGTACCCAATATTTTCAACAAGATCCTATTAAACACTATACATCTTCGCATAGATCCAGGAAGATCCTGACATTTCTCCTTGGTTCTCTAGCATGGAAAAAAATTTAATGCAATTGTTTGAGGCTTTCACATGTTTCCCTTTATACATGTACCCATTTGCATTGCTGGATTAAGGCCATTTACACAAGAAGCCAAACTACCTGTTTACCTTGAACAAGCTTCCTGATCAAGCAAATGCTTAGGCACCTGACCTGTAGAATAAAATCTGGATGAAAAAGACTTAATTCTCAGGTACTATGTTATATGCACACACCAGGAGTTGAGAGTACTTGTAAGAGAGAATATAAGGTATCACTTTTCTGACCCTGTGTCATTTCAAAAAAGTAGTCATTTATTCCTGTATGTGTTTTCTGCCTCCCTGCTAATTTGTTATAATGTTTCTCACTAATCCTTAATTTTCTTAATATCCTCTACTGAAAAACTCTGCCTTGTCTTAATGTCATCTTTTTAATCTGCACCATTAAGATAAAAATATCAGATTTAATCACATATTAGTCACATTAGGCAGATTTGGATATCATTTACAGTGATCCCAATCAAATCCAAAACCCTTACTGAAATCAGTGGAGTCAGGACTTTTCTAAGTCTTAACTAAATAAGGCCACAGACAGCACTGACTTGGCGTGGAATATCAGTAGGCACTGGCTGGTATTGGCTTCCCTGATGCCTTGAGTTTCTGACCTTGTTGCTCCCATTACATTTTGATTGGCTGGCCATTTTGGGGTTTCTGCTGCAATTAAGGAGGTTGTTAAATAGCAGGAGATCATGGGAAGCTGATGAATTTTGAGAGTTTCAAACTTCAGAAAAATCTTCTTTCAAATTTAACTGACAGGTTAAAGTTAGTAACCAGAAACAGGCTGGCACATGACCTGCACAACTCATTTCCTTTGTGACCTCCTTGAGTTTCTTCACTAAAATTACAGAAAGAGAGTTTTCCTCAAATTCTGTTGCTCATAATAAATGATTTTAAAGGCACAGAAATCATGCTGAGAGAATTCCGCTCTCAGGTCTGTAAATGTAATGAGAAAATCAAACCAGGAAAAAGTTTCTCATTTTGGTTGCAAGATCTAAGGACTGACATTTCCTCCCCTTTATTTCCTCTTAGAAGACAGAACAATGGTGGAAATAATAATTTTTCAAGTATCTTCAAAGGACTGAGTTTGTTAACTTCGAAATCTTTCATGTGTAACTGAAGAATGAATTGGATTCTCCGTATCAAGCTTTTGCATCTTAAAGAACAGCATATGGATTTCTAAAAGGAGTCTAATAAAGACCAAGTCTAGAATTATTTATCATGTTTTAATTTCCCCTTTTAAAATAACATCAGTCACGACATCAGTACTGAACTATTAAATGTAGTGTATTTCATCCACTGTTTTCATCTTTTATCATGGCAGTATGGTCCACCAGTGTGTTAATCAAAAATTAAGGACAAAGCAATCTCAGAGACTCATAGTAGCATTTTACCCATGCAGAGATTCCTGCAGAGATTAAGAGAGCAGAGCAGAATAAGATTTCTACTGGGCAAGTCTGAATTTTTATTGGATTTAACCATACCATTTCTGCATACATTTTAGGATGATAACAGTGATAACAGAATGCAGTGCACAAAGCGTTATGTATCTGGTGAAGATGCCCTCACTATTTTTGAGCAATTCTGTACACAGAGAGCATGTTCACTGTATTTGAAGTGCCAAATCAAACTAAGGTCTATATTTTGCTCAGCTTCTAGTTAGCTTTGTTTTATCGTAGCAGACCAGCAGGTATTACTAAAACACAAAACACCAAAAATTATGTTCTTAGCAGTTATGCTTCCTGAAACAAAAGATCCTGGGGTGAGATGAGATCTTTATTCTAAATTTCTACACACCCATTGTAGTACTGCAATCTGTGGTTAAATGTTTAGTCTGTGTATTATATCTTGGCTTTTGTATAACAACTTGCCCCCTAAGAGCAAAGCCCTTATTTCTCAGATGGACAGATTAAGAAATGGATGAAAGAGTGGCTGAGCTCTACAGTTACATCACTACATCAATACCAAGAGGGAAATCAATTTTCTTCAATAAAATAAAAATGAACTTTTAGTTAATCATCTCACAAAGTTCACAATTTTTAAGTATTTTCTTTTAATTTTCCTGTCCTTGAAGATATCACGTTTTCATAGACCTTAAAGAAGGTTCTTCTGGATATTTTTTCCAACACAGGCAAGTCATGAGCTTTTGAAAACATTGCTCATTACATTCTCATGGAATTTCATCTCAGATTTCAATCCAAATAATTTTAGACAAGTTAAGATACATTAGCTTAGATATGCTACAGCAGGTTTTTTAAGCTTCAGATTGGAAGGACTAAGACCTTCTTAAAATACAAATTAAAAATTTGATAAAAATGTCACAGTTCATGTCCTGAAACAAGCACTTTCTCTTCTGCTCAGCATATTTAAAATCAAGGTGCTGTCCAGTTCTCACAGACATCAGATTTTCCATCATGTTCATTAAACAAATGAAGAGTGTAAAAATTTTGTCAGCGTTGTCCTTCCCTTCCTTCAGCAGACTCTATATATTTACTGTCCATGTAGTTCGCCTGCACAGCTGCATCCCCCAATTAATTTCTGTTGATGTGGGTTTCTTAACTGACTGGACCAAAAGCAATGATGCACCTGAAGTACAGGTATGTGATATACATCTAGGGTATGAGGTACATTCAGAGTGGGGGTGTGTGCACAAAGATTCCCCCAACTCTAGCTCTCCAAGTTATGTCATATAAAGTGTTGTAAAATGATTTGGAATGAGAGAGAAAAAGAAAAGAAAAAGGAAAATAGGATTGCTTGACCTTTTCAATATTTATATCAAAATCAAAGGGGTTCTGATATATATGAAGAGAAATTGTATGTGTGTGTATGTGTCAAAAAGTGTTTGAAGTGTTCCTAGGAAGCCCTTGTGAAGGAGATAGATAGATCAATATCAAGCAGCATGGATATAGTTCCAGTCCTATTAACACTTTAAGCTGATAATCCATTTGGAGGAAAAGCATGTCTAAAATTCTATTCTAGTTATGTAGCAATCCTCTCCTGTTGTGTAGGGCTCAGGTGTCAGCTGCCTTTACTCCAAACTGGTAGACACAGTTCAAACTCAGAATAGTCTCTTGTCTGCTCCTGCCTATTCTGGATTCCTGGGAATTTATATTCTTTTCCGTGTTGCTTCATACATACCCTTATAGAAAGCACAGTTCAGGGTTTGGGGATTTCACTTAAGAGCTTTCTTTATAAAGAAGTTTTTCCTTCAGCCCCTGCTGCAAATTTCCAATGTTTTAGAAACTGCCAGAAGCCAATGTAGCAGAGGACTTTCATGTTTGTATATGGCTGGGAAATCCAGTTTGTCAGACCCTGGCATTCTTTTGCTATTTCTTCTTACAGTTGCTGTTTAATAGGCAAAACAAAAAATCCACCCCACCATCTGGCAGAACTTTTCCATTTCTTCCAGATTACCATATTTTGTTTCTTTCCTGCCTGTTTTTTCCTGAAGATCACAGGGCCTTGCTGAACTTTAATCTTTCACAAATCTCTGTTTCAAAACAGTCTGGCAGCATTTCTCCCTTTTCCCATCCGCATGTGGAACAGTCCATCTCAATCCTGCTGCAGCCTTCATCGTTGCTGCTTCTGTATAACTTACCACCATTTCCATCACAGACTTCTTTAACAAAAAATATTACACTTATTTAACATCCTCCTTAACAAAAAAAAGCCTGTAAGCAGACTGGCTGTGATTTTTTCTGTCATTACTTTCCACTCCAAACACATGTACAAACAGGAATCATTTATCTTTGAAAATTCCAGTCCCTGGGATTTAGGAATAGGCCAAACAGAACAAAATATTTTGCTTCAATTCTCACAAAGGAAAAGTGAAACAAAATTTGTGATCTTTCTAAAACTGAAATATTTCCGGTTTTCCAGCCAAAGTGAACTGTTTTGTTTGGCATCAGTTCGGTGCTGGTCTGTCTGCCTGTGGAGTTACGGATCCTCCCAGGAGCAGCAGGCTGGTCGTCTGTGGCATATATTCCTTGTCCTAGGTAGGGGCTTCCTGTTTCGGCTATTGCTTCTAAGATAAACAGCACTGTCCCATCTGGCTTCTCCACTAATTCAAATATTTTAATTAAAAAATTATGTAACCAGCTTTTAGGGATATTAAATCCAGCAACACACTGAAAACTCTTCTTTCCACAGGAGGTCAAAGGGAAGCTTTGAAAGCTAGTAAAAGCCCATTACACCAGCACAGTATTTTCCCTACAAATATTTAGGAAGGATGTAGATACTTTTTGCAATGGTAAAAAGCCTTTACATTAAAAAATGTGATATAAATCTCCTGTCTGAAGAACGGGCTTTGAATGCTTTCTTAGACAATTAGTTGGTCTTGCTGGCTTAAAAACCAGGAAGAATCAGGCATGCTCACTACCACTTTGCATAGCATCTTTCACACGTATACACTGACTGTTAGTAACTGCCAGTTATATACAGACTGTGTACAAGATACTTTGTATTTGACAGGTCAGGACTTCCCACTGTGCAAAGGAGATGCATCATATTCCCTGGGCTAAACAAGAACCTTCCACCTTAGCCAGGCAACTACATTGAGTAGCACCTGGAAATGGAAGGACCTGGGTGATGTCTCATCGTCTTTTCCTCCACTTGCTTGAGACTTTCTAATTTCCATTTCTACAACTGTAGGGAAATATCTGTGACCTCATGCCAATCATGTAAAAGGAGGACTGAGTACTCTTTACTTCTACCTGTTATATCATGTATCCAAGGCAAGAACAGATCACACGTGGGAGTGAGGTATATTACTGAGAGATATTGACACTTACAATCAACACTGAAAAGTACGCCAGGTGTGAATTTGATTTGGAGCCTGTTTAAACCTCATTATGTTTCTGTCTTAATGTATGCCTAGCATGAAGAAACTGTTATGATTTCACATCCTGGTTCCATTCCACTCCCTCACAAAGATTCCTTTCCAAACAAATAATTTTGGGTGATATTTAAGGTGTACATGTACATATATTTACACAGGTGGCAAAAGCATTTGCAAGAACTTAAAAAATATCTAAACTCCTGAATGCCTTCTGAATCAGTAGGAATTAGGCAGTCAGGAAATTAAGAGAAAAAAAATCCTCTTGCTTGCTTCTTTTTACATTTAAAAGCATAAAAATTGGAAGCTGTGCAAACTATGTTGATTTTTCAGGAGCAGCATAACAAACTGTATATCTGAATGGTCACGGATAAACACTAGCTAGGACAATCACTCACTTAGTAGAAATCCTAGATTCAAGTTTCACAGCCTATTGAAGCTGTTTAAGTGTTCATCTTCCATCTTCTAAAGAGGGTATTTTGTCTAATAAACTATGGCGTACGTTATTGCTTTGTGTTTCGCACAATGTGAGAAAGAATGACCCTCTCTCTTAGCTTGGTTAGTATGTGTATTGCATAGGTAAAACAAGTAAGTTTAGAGTATCTCTCTTTTTCAAGTGGAGGGAGAAAATAAACATCAGAAAGGCAGAATGTGAAAGGGGCGGCATCCTAGATGCTCCATGCACTTTCTCAGGAAGCATGTTCAAAGACTGGAGGAAAAAGGGAAGAGTGGATCAAGGAGCAATTTCTTCATGTGAAGGACAATGACAACTACCTGATTCAAGTCCTTTGCTGCTTTCCATATAGGAATACAAAAAGATAATAAACACTTCAATTCAGGGGAAAATTGGGACTTTTTTTCAATGCAAAAGGAAAGTTTGCAACATTTTGTCCTTGTGAGAAAAACTGAAAACTTTTCTATTTGATTTAATCATAACAAATTGTGTTTGTTGTTTGGTTTGGGGGTGTTTTTATTTGGCTGCTGAACTAAGAAATCAATTACTGTTCCATGTATTGTACAGCACACTGTTACACAGTTCTAAATATCTTTTAAGTTACGGCTCTTAGTTCCTAAGGTAGATTTCCAAAAACAGGAGGTTGTATTTTCTTTTCTAGGTCAATAAAATCCCTAGGGAAAGAAGAATGTTTTATGTGACAGAAATTCTCAGACTGATATCCCTAGACCTTTCCATTAATTTATCAACCAAGCAGAATTTATGAGGTATCTAAATTGGAAATGAGATGTGTATCTTAATGGTCCGTTTCCCCATGAGCGAATGAATAAATAAATAAATCACACTACTGTTGTGGACAAAATGCAGAGTTACTTGCATCTTTCTATTCAAGCTTTAAACACTTGCAAATCATTATGTGAACACAACGAGAAGAAGAATGATAAAAAATGTATCATACACCCATGATGCAATGTGCAAGAAAAAAATCCATTCGTTGATAAGATAGAAAGTAATAAAGATCATTGCAAAGATAAAACACTTTCATTAACAAAACAGAGATTTTATTGCTGTGGTTTAAGATAGACAGAATAATATTCAGAGGGTGTAAAATGCTGCATTACTCACACATTGAAAAAGCAATGTAACTCATTACTGCCATGGGGCTTTCAGGTCAAAACAACTTGGCGTATTAAAATTTTCATCAAAATAATTAATGAATGAATGCTAGAATTTAAACCCCAGGTTTACAATGATGTCCATGATGACTTAACCAAAAGAAATGATTGCAGGGATCTGTAGCAGGAAAGCATTTCACACCTACATCCCTGTAGCGCATAAAAATAGAAATATCATCTACTTTTACATAAGAGTTGCCATTCCAAAA
>JANHGB010001309.1:13051-35033 GCA_026283785.1 Coracopsis vasa | reverse complement strand
TGTAATTTCGTAAGCCACAATTTTACCATCAGTCTGAGCAACGAACACGCCATTACCAACAACTTCTGGGCGTTGAATACTGCTTGCGTCATTACTCCAAATAACTTGCTGGGTTGCCAAGTCTAATGCAGTCACTTGACCTTGATAGCTTGTAGTAATTAAGAATTGACCAGCAACAGTCGGTTCACCATCAATATCAATTAGACGTTGAATATCAGAACGACCATCGGACACTGCAACACGACGTTGTCATTTTGGCACACAAGCAGTTTGTAAACTGCCAGTTCTGTCTTACTGTGCTGGATCTATTTGCCCAGAGTTTTTAAACTCCTTTCCAGAGCTGGCAGGTTTGGTGGAACAGTAACCTATGCATCCCACAACACTTGCCTTTTTCAGATTGTGAGATGTGAAAGTGTTTGTGTGCCAAGGTGAAAGATATTCCAGAACCTCGTGTGAAAGGTTTTGTTCTCTTTATTTTTATGTTAGTGTAATGATAGACAGGCACTAAACTCCTTTTGTGGGGGGAGGAGGAGTGTTGAGAAAGACCTTCGCACCACCACACATGTTGTATTTTATCTTTAGCCAACATCTGTTGCAGCTACCTGATTTAGAAGTGGTATGGTGGGTGATGAAGCAGACCTACTGATGATGAAACAGAGGTTGGTAACTAGGGAAATCCATTACAATGTTTCCACATTACTAGATCTGATCTTAACTGGGAAGACCTTTACTGCATAGTCAAAGGGATGATAGATGAAATAGGACCGCTGAGTGAAGCGCACTCAGAGGCATCACTTGGATTAATATCTGGCCACAATTTTTTGGTAACGTACATGCAGGTTTTATTGGCCAATACTCTGGTCTTCAGCTCTGGGGCAGTTTTGCTCTATTGTGCTGCTCTTTCTGACACTATCACTGGTATACGAGTCCTGAGAGCAGCATATGTGGGAGTCAGTACAAGAAATGGTGAAAATATTCACGTACAAAACATCATTGGGCGCCACAATATGGGCACACATTCCTCTTCTGTAAATAACTTTAAAAGTCAATTTTCCATCCCTGACAATGGTATTTTTCTGAGCTTGCTTTCTGTTGACAGGGATATTCAGTAGGCGTTCCACTCCCATTTGTGTGTTTGTTCTCTGCACTGACTTTATTGACCACATAAAGAATGATGATTCTTTTTTCAGCAGTTTTTCAAGAGAATCTTCTGAAGCTGAGGTTGTGTAGGGAGGGAAGAGGAGTTAAGACAACATCAAAAAACTCTTCCAGGTAAAAAAGCATGTGTTCTTGCCTGCAGTAACGTTTCTCTAGCAGTTTCCACTACATAGTAAACCAATAAACACACAGAGTATGTTTTTTGTACCTAATGATCAATAAATAATTTTCATGCTTTTAATGCTCTACAGTGGTGATTAATTTATTAAGCAGGTCTTGTAGCTCAAATTGAGAGACTATTCCCCAGTAGAATACAGGGAAATGAGGCACTCTTAATGTTTTGGGGTAAGTAGAAATTCACCTTAAAGGTCAAGCTCATGCATGTTGCAGCAAATGGGCTTCTAAATGCTTGTCCTTCTCTGTCATGCAGGACTGTTTGTTCTGCATGGTCTTGTCTTGGGATCTGTTTCTTCTTACTGCTTTATGTAGCAGTGACCAAAGCAGACAAGTCAAGATTGAGGGTAGCTTTCTACCTTGCATTGTTTTCTTTGAGGAATTATAATTGGAGACCTGGACCAGTTGTGGAAGACTAGTGAAGGTGAGAGGGAGAAAATCAGCACACTTGTGGATCTCCAGGAAAGATTTATCTTGCTTTATTTATTACTTGGCTTGGAAATAGTTACATGTAAAGGGGTAAAATGCTTTTGTTCCAGTTGCCATGTCTTCTATGGCAACACAGTTTCCCTGCAGCTGAGTTCCAGTGCCCCAAATCAGTGGAGATGTGCAAATTTCACTTGCTCTGCCACACCTGAATGAATCTGACTATGTCTTAATGTACTGATCAAACCTCTCTCCAAATACATGCTTACTGTGAATGGAGCAGTCTCAAGTGCAGCAAATTCAATTTACTTTGCTTCTGCTTTATCTTGGGGAAAAAAAATCTCTGCCTTCAGGTGAAATTTGAATGCAAACAGCAGAATGTTGGGTTTGTATGGGGTTTGTGCTTTTTGGGTTGGTTTGTTTGGTGGTTTTGTGGTTTTATTTTAGCAATGAAACCAAACCAAAAACCCCCAAGCTCCCATCAAGTAGAAATTGTGCTTGCATGCATGTATGATTTTATCAGTTTCTCACATAAGAAGGTCCACAGATGGAAAAAGATCATTTGGGTTGAAATGTTTTAGGAAAGCTTAGTTGGGTTGTTTTTAGCCTTTCTCCATCTCCCAGGCTATAGGAGGCCTCTTCACACTATAAATATTCTAATCTGTCCTGCTGCAGGGCATATATTTGCATTAGAATTAAAGTCAACTGATAAATCTGGAGTAACTAGTTAATATTCCATCTAGCAGGCAGAGCAGAAATAATTACTTCTTTTTCTTCATGTATTGCATTTCTTTCCAAAAATATAGAGGTAAAATTCCAACTGCAACTGCTGTATTAAATTCTGCTACACAGTTTTGTAAAATAAACCATGTAATCCATGTGGATACACTATTCAGATGTCAAAGGTGCAAACACAAAAGTTAACCATGCCAGAGCAGCACCATTTCATAGCAGCTGGGGAACTAGAGCAGGAATGAAGCTCGATGTCCCTGATGAGCTTTAATGTAATATTTTCTGACCCTGTAAATCATTTTAAACCAAATGTGTGCAGCAGTGTGATTCATCAGTCATCTCGGGGCATAATGTGAACAGTTCAGCTGGAGTGCTGTATTCTTAATAGTTTCAAAGTACTGACATGCAGTTCAGGGCTAAAATCTCTTCTGCTAGTACAGGGAGTACAGTGTATCAAGTATGTATGTATTTGTAAAAGTTATAATCATATTGAAAACAATATTACTATATAATAATTCTGTTTTACATATAATTAATTAGTTTTCATACAAGGCATACACTTTCTCATCAGAGTGAGCAAGAAGTGTACCATGTATGTTGGAATCATATTTGAGAATGATTGTAATAATCTTGACTGATCTTTATTGGAATATGCTGATTCCAGAACAACAGAAAGACAAAGAATGCAGACTTTTTGTTAGGAATTATAAATGGGGATTTCACAGTTAATGTTTTTGAGGAGTCTTGCAAACTGTTGCAAGAAAGTGTATTAAGCTTAAATTAGTTTAACCAATGAAAGATGACTTACCTAATGTACTCAATTATCATGAATAAATCTGCCCTTTTGCCTGTAGTGTTATAGCAAATAATGAAAGAATTCAGATGATGGAAATGAGGCAATCTTTCTCGTTGCTTTAATAACTGTGCCTTTGAATCTCACCCTGACCTTTAACAATGGCTTCATACCAATGCACAGGCAGCACGTGGCCATTGAGAGTGGGGGTAGTATTTGCACTAAGAAGAAAAACAAGATCATGAAGTAATGTAGCTTGAGGAATGTTTTATTGCACAATTACTGAGCTCTCCCTGGATCTAAATAGTTCTAGTAAATAAATTAAAACCAAATAATATTTTAGGAAAAATTGTTGTATGAGGAGCTGCTTTTAGCTAACTAAAGACTGAAATGGGATAGTTAGCCAACACTTTCGTGGCTGGTTTGATGAGGCCTAGTTTAGGTTGGATATAAGGAAGAAGTTCTTTACTGTAAGGGTGGTGAGGTGCTGGACTGGGTTGCTCAGGGAAGCTGTGATTACTCCATCCCTGGAGGTGCTCAAGGCCAGGTTGGACAGAGCCTTGGGTGACATGGTTTAGCGTGAGGTGTCCCTGCCTATAGCAGGGGGGTTGGAACTAGATGATCTTAAGGTCCTTTTCAACCCTAACTATTCTATGATTCTAAGTCATGACACAGAGAATTGCAATGGTTTGTTATTATTTTTAATTGACAGCCTTGCACTCTTTGAAAGATACATTTGGTTGCATGATGGAAGAGACTGATGCAATGTCAGCAAATGCTTGATACTCATCTGGAATGTAAGAATTGTAGAGCTTGATGGTTCTGGTCATGTAGACATTTGCACCCAAGATTTAAACCCACAGATGAGATGTGGGGCTGTTTAGTGGTTGGGTGTTTTGTGGGTGGTTTTGTTTAGTTCAACTCCTTCTTTCTCTCAAGCTTTCCAATTTAGCTTGTACAAAATACATTTACTGGAGTGGACAAAAACTACTTAAATGTTTGAAATGGTGATGGCAAGTAGAAATTATACTTTTAAAAACCCAATATTTTTTCCCCTCCAACCTCCCTCAATACTGCTGCCAAAATATGCTTGTCCAGATATGTAATAGAAACAAATTGTCAAACTGTGGAACACACAATAAAACAGATTGCTTTTCCAGAGGGGCTTTACCAGAAATGAGTGCTCAGCCTCCTGCGAACAAATGACTGTCTCCATTAGCAAGTGGTAAGAGTAAATATGTAGACTAAAACATGATGCTGAGGACAGTGTTTTGCCAGCCGGCTCTAGTCTGATAGGAGATGTGCTTCAGAACTGTGCTTTTCATACAAATGAAGATGGTAATGTGAACATACCCTTCTTATGAAGAATGGGTATTTTAAGAACTTTTTCTTGTCTGTCTTTAAATGTTTTGGTCCCCAGTTGTGTTACCAATAGCTTCAGGAGATGATTGCAGATACTGAGCAGACTTTAAATCTGGTTTCCTGTGTCTTTCAGGCAGACCAGAATGTCTGCAGGCCAGGACTGAGCCAGTCAGAAGCTGTGGCAATATGGGCAGTACGAGGCAGAATGTTGAGTTAATGTTAGCATGCTTTTTCAGTAGGTTTATTGACTTGATTTCTGCATTGTGCTAACTTAATCCATGCAGCTTCCAGTTGATTTGGAGTGATGACTGCTTTTGTCTGCAAAATGCTTTCCAGACATATTCCTAAACCTGCCAATAAACAGAAGCATGGGTGAAAAGTGTGACTGCTGAATGAAAACAGTGGGTAAAGGGTGATTGCTGGAGGTTTGGAACCCTAGAGAAAAGAGAAAACCAAATTAAAAGCACAATTAAACCAACATTGTGAAAAGATAACCAATTCCAGTTTCTGAAAGGATGCCATTAGTCTTACCGCTGCACAGTGTGAGTTCTGCTCTGAGAACCATCCCTTGTTTCTGAGATTAATTTGTTATTCTAGTTACTGTACATGGAACATTGCTCATGCTTTGTGGGGCTCAAAACTTTCTGTGTGCATTAATTATGAAATAAATCTTCAGTGTTATAAGCAGTACTTTGGGGCTGGCACCATCTCTAGGCAGAGACCCCAGCAATAGTCTTGTGTGCCTCAGTTTACCATGATAATGGAATCAACACTGTACCAAAGCAAGGCCATACATTAATCTTTTTGGTGTGGTGGTTTGTGGAATTTATATAGGTGATGCCACTTATGTAACTTTTTACTGGTTCCACTATTTAAGAGGAACAATATTGTAATAAATCCCCCTAACCAGTTATTTCTGAACTGAATTAGAGATTCTTTACAGTATGAGATTAGTAGCAAATGTGAACTACTTCTGACCCACAGATTCATACTAATATTTCAGAAAACACCCCAAAATCACAGCATCATTGGTATAATGATCTGGCAATAAAAAGGTTGGTTGTTGTGTAGAAAATGTGTCTTTTGTGGCCTTGTTTCTTAATATATGGTCTAAATTTTTTCCATTTCACTGTTTAATTGCTTTGAGCAACATAAAAAACCTGGTATTTTGCATAGCTTAGTCAATTGAATTAGATGTAAGCGTTATCAGAACTGTAGATATTATGAATATTTAGAGGGAAAGGGAGAAAAGTGCGGAAGTGAAACCTTTTTGCCTTTGAGGGCAGGGACCAAATGGATGTTAGAGAAGTCATTGATAAACTATTCTGTTCAATCGGACTAGTGAGAAATGACAGTCCAAATTTTGAGTCCTACTCAACTCCAGTTGGATAGGAGTCATTGCAATAAATCTAGTGGGACAGTGTTCAAAATAGTCCTTTAATGTGAATGCTTTATCAAATTCTTCATAGTTAGATGTAATGCTGAAATAAAACCTATCTAGATTTGCAACTTTGGATTAGATGCATAAAGATATTGCTGTTATCACCATTTAGTCTTGACAATGCCCATATAGTAAGAGTGAGATGTGGCGAGAACTTTGAGATGAGTCTGTTCGGATCTTTCCTTATAGGAAGCTCTTCAAAGATCAAAAGGGTTTTAAAATGAAAAAGCCAGATTTATCAGTGTCAACATTGAATTACCTCACTCTTTAAACACATTATATAGATGAGACAGAGCACAACTGGAGAAGTTTAATAAATCTCTCTGTCCTCTCCTACTTCCTCTCCTGCATCCTTTCAGGACAGGTTCTTGCTCCAGACCTAGTTTCAGTTCATTTCAGGAATAGTTGCAAACTCCACACAGCCTGGTCTAGTCACAGGAAAGATCTGTGTTGTAAAGTCAATGTTTTCCTCTACCTTTCCCAGGAAGGAGAAGGCCTGGTCCCTTCTGGAGCTGCAGGTTCTCAGCACCAGGCTGTGATTTTCTTCCCCAGTACACCACTAGTTTCTGCTATCTGCTATCAGGAACAGCTGTAACACCAGAGGCCTGCCCTTATGTCCTTCTTTTCTTGGAACATAGCACAGACACTCAGGACAAACAGAGCATCTCTTTGCTGTTCAAAAATCGGCAGTGGATAGATCAGTATGTGATGGATGGCAGTGATCAGATATTGGTGATGTATTTTAAATTAAAAGAGAAAAAGAATTTGAAACTAACTGGGCAAATTAGGCAAAGTAAGATGAATCATTTTCTCTTCTTAGAGAAAAGCTACTGTCTACAGGGGGAGCCTGGCTTCACTCCATAGTGGGCTTGAACCAGAATGGAGTGAAGGGACAAATTCCTTAGTGTGTGCTTTGGCAGAGTTATGAAATAAATAGAGATGTATGGGGTGGGAATACTTTCTAATGTTACAAATGGTTTGAAATAGTCTTAGGGCTTTTGGCCAACCTTATACGTTATCCTGAAACTAAGATGTTCTTGGCAAAGAATGTGCTTCAGCTTCTGTTTTGTTACAAGACGCTCCTCTCAAAGCTGTTTTTTTGAAGCTTGGTGTGACATTAGTTGTGAGGCCTCTCAGCAGTACAGGCAGAGCTTCCTTGTTCTGGGAGGAAAGGGTCAGGTGCACAAAACCCCTGCTGTGGAAGTGAAAAGGGTGAGAAATGGCAAAGCTGGGTAGAGAACTGCAAGGGAAGAACAAAAAGTCGCAGAGTGACATTTCCATTTTGCTGCTATGAGTGCTGGTTGCTGCTTCTAGAAGCAAGCGTTTTTCTAGCAGTAGTGGCTGCCCTTACAGCACCTTCAGCCTTCCCTGTTAGCAGCTGCCAGCCTGACACTACAGTGCTCCCATTTGGAAAAGAAGCCCTTTGCTCTTTTACTACACAGCAGCAGTCTGTTCCTTAAGGTATTTAATATCCTTCTTGCCATGCTGTCTGCTCTCACCAGAGGTTTAGTATAGAGAGTACAGAGGCTTTCTTTTGGCCTGTGGAAGAACTGAGTCTTGGCCTGAGTCTCAAATTTAAGCAGTTAAACCAGACACTTTATTCTGATCTCCTGTTTAATCACCGTCACCTGTCAGTTCTCTGTTACAAAGATTTGATGGAAACATGTGCAAGTATTCACAGCAGTGAGCAGTGTCTAACAAGTGATAGGATTTAATTCCATAGTAGCTGCATGTGATTTGTACCATTTAAGTGATACATAACCTTATAATTACTTGTGTGTGATAGTGCACAAAATGACAGAATTCTGAATTAGTAATAACTGTGTTTATTAGCTATATTATTAATTGATATATTAGATATTTAGTAGTGTGATGCTTAATTACTAGATATTGTGGTCTCTTAAATTAATTACATCTTGGGCCAGCAATAAAGAGGGAGAGTCAGACCCATAAATAGGGCCGTATGATTCTTGGGTTTGAGCGGACTTTGAGAAGGGATGAATCCAATCAAGAAGAGCATGGGTGTCTGAAAGCAAATGGATACATGGGAATGTAAGCAACATTAAACCCAGTATGTGTTTAACTCTCCAAAGAATTACAAAGTGTGATTTTTATGGTGGCAAGTGGGAACTCTCTTGAGAAACTGAATGTTCCACTTTTAGAGAATGCAGTGCTTGTATTCTGATGTTAACATAGCAAGTGTTCTTAACTCACAATGATGAATTGCATTTGCACTGTTGTCTCAATTTTGCATCAGTATCTTGGCACATCATACAGATTATTTGAGCAGAGAATAATGGTTTTCTGCTTCTATAGTCTAAGTCAAGGTTAAAGAGCAACTTCTTAACACAAATGTTTCAGATGAAATTGACTTGCTTCATTCTGGTAAATCTGAGAATAAAAAATCCTAGCACTAGCAATGCCTGTAAATATTTTATTTGAAAGCGTTCACATAATCAGGAAAAACCAGAGCTGAAGGAAAGGAGAGAGGTCATCAAATCCATTGGACTGTCTCTTGTGTCTTACTCCCTGCATAAAAATCTATCTCTAGTGAAATAATTTCCAGAATAGCATTAAGGGGCATGATCCAGCTCTTCACTAAGTTAGAGTGAAAAATTGTCTACTTCTGAGTCATGTTCCTGGCAGCAGTGAACAATCCCCATTCTCGTTCTGTTCAGTAGATATGGAAGTTATGTTTGTCTTTGACCTTTCCGGTAGCTTTTCTTACCATTTGAAGTTTGATAACATGTATTTTCAATATGGAGAAATCTTTAACTCTTTTTTTCCCCAAAGAACATGCCTTCTAAAGCTCTTAATTTTATTGCTGTGGTTGTGAGGATCTTGGGTATGTGCAGACAGTGAAACCACTGAGGAAGGTGGGAAGATTGTCTCCTGTTTTCCATGTGACATTCCTGTTTATATTTGCTGGTATTCGAAGGTTTTTAGTGATTTGTGTTGGTGATTTTTGTGTATTTATTTCTGCTCAACTCAAGCTACGTCTCATTCTGAATAGTTCTTTTGATTTATTCTTTACTAAAGTATACCACTCTCTCCAGCTCTTCAAGAACAATCTACACCTTCTACAGCACTTCTCCCATCCATGCAGTCCAGTGCCAAGCCCCTTTTTTTGTGAAATGAGGCAACCTGAGTGCTTACCTGTAAGTTGTAACCACTTCTCTGCAAGTGTTAAGAGCAAAGATTGAATGTATTGTACCTGAACAGAGGGAAGGTGAAAAAGACTGTGGAAGGTACAAGTATCCTCAGTGTATTTCCTCTGTGGTAAGGAGGCATTGTAAACAGGCTCATGTATTGTGTGAGTGTTAAATCATCTGAGAAAGGCAGGGGATTACAGTAAAAAGCTGGTCGATATATATAAAGCTCCAAGAAATGTTTTTTTGTCTTTAAGATCGGTGCAAGTTGAAAACTTGCTGAGCAAAAATATTTAGAAATAGGGGCAATGGAACTGGCAGGAGTGTAGCCAGCCTGATCGATAATAAAAGGATAATCTGTCTTTCTTTGTGGTACACAAAGCAATAATCTGTTGTTCTGATTGATTAAATGCCTCAGCTCTGCTTCGATTATTAATCTATCTCTAAAACAGCGTATTGTGAGTATAATGCAAAGCAGTAGAGATTGGAATAGTAGAGACAGTGATATGAACAGAAAGGTGGGGGACTCCTATTTTTAGAATGTGAAAACAGCTCAGCTGAGAGGGGTGCTTTTTTGGAGAGGCTTTCTGTTGATATACCTGAGTGGCTTGGCTGCAGTGCCAGGTTGCAAAGCTCTAAAAGGGGGTCTGAAGGGTGAGTTTACACAAACCACAGTGATTTTGATCTCTGATACACAAATATAGGAAGTGCCATTGACTTGACAGAGGCAAAATGTGAAATACAAGCACCAAGCAACTGGGAAGCTCTTGGCTAAAATAAACCCCTGTCTATTTATCTTTTGGAAACATGCTGTTTGATTTATTCCTCTCACAAGTAACTTGTTTCAGTGCTTACACCAAAGCTTATCTGAGCTGTGAGCTAGCCTAGGCTTTCAGCTTTGGTGCTTTTTAAGTTATAAGGAAGGAAAAAACCTCCCCTACGTATTTTGCATCCTATGCCTGGGGCTCTGTAATTGCCAAAGGATTGACTTTTTTCAGTAAGTTAGATAGATAGGTGGTGTTTCACTTCAGAAGACAGGGCAAAAAGCTGGAGTTTAAATTTTCCAAAAGGCTCATTGTTGTATGAAGGGGGGAATTTGGGTTCTGCTTTACTGAAATTTATGTTTCAAGCTATAAAATCCAGAATCACTTGAGACCCTGAGCAATAACCTTTAAACTGGCTCTTCTCTGAGTCCAGACTTGGACTTCCAGAGGTCTCTGTCAACTTATCTTATTCTGGGACTCAATGATTCAATTACATGATATTCCCAAAAATGTTTGGGATGTTAACCTTTGAATAGACGTGATTGCAACTGATAAGAGTAGTTGAGTTGATAGTTATCTTTCTCTTTTGGGGGGCTTACTTTCACTGACACTTTGGACTCCTTGTACCAGGATGCTCTCCGTCATGCTGTCCTCTCACTACTGCCAGTTATTCATCTTTGTTATCTGTGTCCTGCAGTACTTGGGGAAAATAACTGGCTCTCCATGATGAGAATGATTGTAGTCTCAGTACCCTCTCTCTGAGTATTTACTCAGTGGATGCAGTGGATTTACACATACGCAGTAGATGCCTGTTTGCTTGGTCCCATTCTGTGGGGGAACACTGAATACTCACAGGTGGTTTGTGGGAAAGCAAAGCTACCATCATGAAAATTGATGTTAGACCTCCACAAGAGTGTTCATCTTTTTGAACAGCACTGACCTGCATGAATAATGATGGATTATGCTGAGAGAATGAATTTCATTGCATTCTCCATCTTGACTTCTTTCCAGTTGTGTTTTCAGTTTGGTTTCTTGTTTTAGGGTTATTTTGGGTTTTTTTTAATGGAGAATGAAATAATGAAGCTGGTGATAAAAGCTGCCTATAAAGATTCTGGCAAATTTATTACTAAGCAACACGGGTTGGTTTTTTTCTATCCATCTGGTCATTAGGTCTTTCCAACTGTCAGTGTCTCATGTAATCTCCTTTAATAGCAGCACATAATTAGCTTTATGCTGATCAGAGGCATTGGGATGGTGGTGGTAATACTCAAAACCAGATATCAAAATCCCAAGGCAGATAACTCAGAGACATATGTCTAAGCCAGTGTTTATGACTTTTAATCCTTAAGTCTACAGCTATTGATTTAGGCATATGAGCTTTGAACTATGGTATGAAAATTCATCAATTAAGAATCCACAGCAGCTCTGGAAGGGAAGTACAGACACTTCTCCAAGCAGTAATATGTCACTTTGTTCTTTGTTTTTCCTCCTATGCAGTGCTGTTCTCACTTCCAATATTGAATTTCTTCTTGCTTGTCTAGTTTCTTCTTCTAAAAAAAAAGGTAATGAAAATCATAGTCTTGACATTGCTCTGTTAGGAACAAGTTGTCTCAGTTTCTGATCTTAATCCAGAATCATATATACGTAAGCTATATATGTGTACCTCACACAATTGTTTCCTTAATGGCTGTTACAGGACTGTAGTTTCTTAGTGCTTTTAGGGGGTGATTTTGAGCTGGTTTTATTTTACATCTGATAAATGATTTGTGTTTAAAATCGCCTCAATCAGATTGGTCCCAAACTCTGAAACTTTCATGTAAATCTGGAGTGTCAAATTCCAAGCATGTTTCATACTTCTGCTTGGTGCAGGACTTGAATCTGAAGCTTTGCCTCTGCAAATGCAACATGGTTGTCATGTTAGGAAGGCTTTTGGAGAGTGTTGATGTTACTGCAACTAGGACTTCATTATGAAAATATGAATCTCCAATTCTTTTTAAACAACACTTTGACAGCTCTCTTTGAGAGGTGTTCTGGCTTGCATATAAGGTTGGACAAATGAGCTGTTTGACCATGAAAGAGGTACCCAGCTAAGTAAAGGGCAGGATTTTAAACACTTCAGACATATGTTTATTGACTAGAACTAGGAATTTATTTGGATTCTGTGCTGCCTGGATCCCAGACACCACTTCATGATTAAGGAGTCTGTGTGCTGAGCATCAGCCTCTGTATTCTGCTCTATAGTTGGCCAAAATAAACTGAACAGGGCTTCAGAAAAGAAAACACACCTTGACAAGTGAAAATTGCATCTCCTGCATTAAGTTTCTTTAAAGCTGGAAATGTCTTTGAATTTTAGGCTTTCAGTTCTTCAATAAAAGATCACAGTTCCCTTTTTGTTCTCTGGCATTGTAATCCATTTGAGGATTCTGTCAACAGTCCTTTCAAAAACTGCATAAACCTGTTAAGATTTGTAGGAGAAAAATCAATACAAGATACCTTTTACTTATAACTTGAAGTTCACAACCAGAACTTCCTCCAAGAAATGGTTCAGTACTAGGAAAGGAAAAAGCAGACGTGTTTTTCTTTATGGTTATCTATAGAAAGCAATCAGTGATACCACTATAGGGATTTTTTTTTGGCCCAGATTTTTGCTCAGTGATTATTGTTGTTTGCTGCTTGCTCTAACTGACCAGAATGTAAGGAGAAGTCTTAACTCTGACAGGACAGTGGGATAGATCCTGAGAGTGCAGCACTTGAAATGTCGCCTAGATGGGAAGCATGTTGACTTCTCACAAAAGAGGTGTGTCAAGATTCATTGCTGGATCTATTCCTTACCTTCCCTCTTTCATTTCCTGCATCATTTAGCCAGTGTTTTTTGTGGCAGAACTGCTCTGCTCATCAGTGCTTCCCTTTATGTTTATTAATAAATAGTGGTTTCTGCTCTGCAAGATTTTTTGGCATGTAGTGGTGAATATAATCTGTCAGGGTTGCAGATAGAAACTTAAGACAAATCCCAGACCTTTTAATAAGAAACCAAAACCTGTTAAAGATGTATGGGGATAAAGATCTATAAAAGATGTAGTTCGTATATATATATGTGAATATAAAGATGTATAAAGATGTAGCTCATATGACAACTCCTCTCTTCCCCTATCCCCCACCTTCCCCCCAGGATTAAACTCTTACCCTATTCCTTATGTTCATGTTTTCTGGATTCTCTCTGGAGCTTATTTCCTCATACCTCAAGCCACCTTTGGTCCAAGTGTAGTTTCAGGGTGCAGGATGGGGGAAAGGGAATGCCACATTCTAAACTCAATTGAAAAAGAATATGCTACCGAACAAGAATAGGTAAGAATGTTTTATGGAGAGCTGCACTCTTAAAAAATAATATTAAATATTTTGAGCCATTTAAATATATGTGCAAAGCTATTAAAATATCAAGGCCCTACAAAGACCCTAAAAGGGCTTGATTTAAAGTTAAATTTAGCCGAGTTAACTCTTAATTCACTTATTTTTTTTAAGTGCTCAACTATGAAATGAAAATGAAAAGATCTGCTCAATGCTGTATCTTGAAAGCCTTGAAAATATCCCCACAGGTCAGCGCAGATTGTTACCCATAATATAGTTATTGATAATTTGAGTATGTACCTTACATGACCTCAATGGGAAGCAATAAACTGGATAATTTTCATTGAAAAAACTGATAGCTTTAGAAAGTATATATATTTTTTGTAACACCCCCCTGCTGATGTGCCATGATGGGGCTTTTTAGCTATATATCTGAAACTCTGTTACTCAAGTCATGTATGCTCACGGCATAGATTAATGTAATACTTTGCTTTCTTTGTAAACACACTTGTTGAAGAGAGATATGGAAGGCTCAATGTGAATTATTAACCGTCTTCTTTCAGCAAGCAATCTGTTCTGCAGAAAAATGGGAGGACTGGGGAGCTGAAGGTGGACTGCCAGTTGTTTTGCTCATATTTGATCTGGCACTTTGTTTAGGGGTTATGTTTACTGCTTGTAACTGCCGTCTGTTCCTTCTCATTTCCTTCTTAAAGTCCTTCAGTATTTTTTTAGCACAAAGAAAGCTTTTAGCAGGGTAGGGATGGTATGAAAAATGGTTATGAGACAAGCATCATGAACACTAGCTGCCATGTGAGGCTTTTCAGGCTTGTTCCATTAACAGTTCCTTAATAAACAAGAAACCTGAATAATGTTTCAAACCCATTCTAGTCTCTTGACTGATCTTCTCTTATCTGTCTCTTGTATATCCAATTACTGTAACTTTTAATTGGAACTTTTGGGGAAGACTGGCAGAATTTCCACTCTTCTGCAAAACCAAATGTCCGTCACTTACGGCTTTCCTAGATCACTGCCGTAACATCAGCCATGGGAATTTCACCCTGCAGAATAAGACCCTTTATCTCATGGCTGTCCCATGTTCATACATTTTGCCGTTGAAAGTAATCTGGAGGAGTGGATGCCAAAGTGTTACGTGGTGCAAAAAATGGGCTGGGAAAAATGAACATTTATATCAATAAAAGTGAGAAGAAGTTTGTGTTCTGTGAAATGAATATAGAGTTATAGAATCATAAAATGGTTTGGGTTGAAAGGGTCCTTTAAAGATAATCTGGTTCCCATCACCTGTGCTATAAGGGAATATTATTTAATGAATTCCTTTCACCAACATCACCTTAATCTAGCAGAGCTGATTTGTATTACCTGTAATATTGAGATTGCTTTGTTACTAGTGGCTGCTTCTGTATTTTGAAGGCATTGGTTCAATGGATCTCCACTAATCTGTTAGAGCCTGCAGGCTGTTCTTGCCTCTTGCTGGCAGAGAAGGTTATTTCCCAGCCATGTGGCTTAACGTTTCTTCCCAGAGTTTATTTCAGGGACAGCCTAGAGGAACAGAAGATGTCAATGCACTGAGCAAACAAACAGATCTGCTGCCCTGCAGTCTCAGTAGCATCGCTTCTTTTTCAAGTAAGGTGAAAGATCTTCCTGGTTTAGGTAAATTATTTACCAGTCAGCTCTTTGAGCCACCTGGGAAGGGACCCTGTTCAAGTTGGTCAGTTCAGAAATAAGCTCCTTATTTCTTGGGGTGATTCTGGGCATCTTTGCGTTTTTCATCATAGAGTGGAATCAGTGTTTCTACTGGTCTTTCTTGCCCTGTCTGGTATATCCAGCTATTGGGTGTTGGAAGTGGAGTAAAATTACTGGAAATACTAGGCAACATGGTCTCTTTTGGTAAGCAGTTTAGCAACTACCAGAATTGTAAAGAGAGAGAAAGAATTTCACTTCTGTGCCAAAGAAAATGAAGGCAGAAATAGAGGTCCTTGAGGAACAAGCGAAGAATGAGAAGGCTATGGAGGTGGGTGAGAATGAAGGGATGCATTTATTTATGCGCTGTTTGGAAGTTATTATCTCTGCTGATAAAGTTGTTTTGAAACACTTTCATCTCTTCCATCCCACCCCGAAGAAAAGGGAGCTGAATCATAAACTTGAATAGAGAGTCTTGGCTGTAGAAAAAAGATATTACACATGAAATTTCAGCAGTCTTGTGTATTAAGACCAAGTAAAAGTCATAAAATTTTATTGCAGAGCTATGAAATAAAATTAGTTTACAGGTTAAATCTCTAGTATGACTTTTTAAGGACATTGATCAAAATGTACATACACATTAAAAGCAAGAAACACATTTGAATTATTGAGTTTCCTGCTGCCTTGGAAGTCCTTTATATCCCATCCTTTACAAGTATTTACTTAACTGTTCTTGTTCAGTTAAGTATCACAACTGATAATGCAAAATAATGACTTTAAACTCTGTTGATCCCTCACTTAATGATTGTAGTTGTTTGAAATCACTGCTAACAATCCCTGCTGATATAAGTAGAAGAAAGTAAAGACAAGGAAGAAAATGGATGTAAGCATTAGTGGACTGTAGTAAGATTATTTATGTCTTTTGAGTTGCTTTACAGATAAAATGGCAAAGCAAAATGTCCAACTTCAGAAACATCTTTTAAAGAAAATATGGGAATGTAGCAGGGGAGGAAGAAAATGATGAATGATACTTTGTTAGAGAAAGTGGAAAATGCAGTCCTTCTGCATGAAGTACTCATCGTTTTCCTTTTTGTTCTGCAGCCGTTTAGGAAGCTTTTGATAAATGTCCATTTAACTGTAGTAGGCAAAAGTCTTGTTTAAAGTCTTGCTTCATGGTCATCTTAAAAAGCATTACATCTTAATAGTTAAAAACTTCGTTAGGTTCTGTACAACTGCTTAATGTCTGGGGCTATAAGCAATTCACAGAAGAAAGCTGTGAGGAATTTCATTCTGAGCAGTTGCAAGTAGGGTGTAATGCATATGCATGCGCATCAGTGCAGAGCAGGCTTTAGGAAAATGCCACTGGAGATATTGGTCTCTGAGGAGAAACACATTACTCCAAATACGTGTATTCAGAATAACAATGAAACTACCCTCTGAGGAGTTCTGCGATGGTACATGTGAACTGTGAATGTTCTTAAAAGGTAGGAAAGGGAGGAGAGACCTTGTGCCTTATAGTGTTAAGACCTGTGCAGGATGTAACACATACACCTAAAGTTTCAGATGGGGAGCAAACAAAAAAGGATGTAAGTGAAAATAGTGCATGTAAATTCTTTTCTTTTTAAAAATGCAGCCTTGCTTAGTAACAAAAAATTTACAAGTTCTGTTTCTTTAAAAATTTGGTGAAAAATGACGTGCAAATGAGAGCTTGAGTGAGACCTTTGCCTGTAGGTGCCAGCCCCTTATGTCACCTTCAGCCACCCCTACAAAGTGCTCAGCATTCTGAATCCTCTTTTGTAGTCTCTTGCTTCTTTCTCCTATACACATTTGTATGCAAAGCACTATCCAGTAAAGTTTCTACTTGTTTCCAAGTTAAATTACCATAGCAGACTTCCACATGCTTTTGGAATGTGACAGAGACAGAAGTTCTGTTCTTGAGGCAGGTACTGTTTCGTGAAATATCTTCACTATTTATTACATCTATCCCTGGTGGAAGATTGCAATTACTATCCTACTTCCAGCAACTCTTTACCTGAATCATGACAGCTCTTAATTATGTGTGAAAGAAGAAGTTATATACAGAGAAATTTCTTACAGCAAATTACCTAGGAGATATATTCAGGCTTAGAACGGTCTTCAGCAGGGCTGTTCTTCTCATGGTTCTTATTCTGTTGTTTTCGCTTCAGGAGCTGTGAAACTTTGCCTGACTTATACCAGAATTTGCATTGGGAAGGAATTTCTGCTTCCTCTTTCCCCAAGTTTCTCTATTTTTTTAAATATATATATTTTGTCAGTCAGATTTTGCCCTGTCTGTATTTCTTCCTTTAAATAAGCCTCTTGCAGTGTACTGCTGGTACTCTACTGCTGAGTGTGCTGCTGAAGGGACCACAAAGAAATAAGTAACAAGCTTTCAATTTTCTGATCGAGCTTAATATTTTAAATCTTATTATTCAGTTACATAAACTTTATTACCCTTCAGTTACAAATGTTGCATTTCGTGTTTAAGTATTTATTGGCAATAATGTATTAATGTCTATACTTCGAGAAAGTATCTACTTTACTGCAGTAGTAGTCATGTTGGACTTGACTTTCAAACTGACTTCAAGCCTGCAGAAGCTGACTTTTCAAAAAAGGCCTATTCCAAGATTTTAAAGGATGTCCATCTTTGAGACCTTCTTAAGTATAAAGATAACTGGGCCAGGATAGGTGTATGGCTTCCTGGTCCAGAAAAGGTGTAGGGTGTTAGGAACTCTGCCATTTAATAGAGGAGGATGGGTTTCAAGACAGTTGCTACAGAGACAGGGAAGGAGGTTGAAGTCTTGCCTCTTTTATCTCACAGAAATACCCTAGTGGGCTGTTGCAAAAAGGTTTGAGCACACAGTCTGAAGTCATCTTAAGAGATTTCTGTTTCCATGGGAAGTTTGGGCTTTATTGTATTCTCCCTGAAAACTTCCAGGAAGCTCTTAATGTTGTACAATTGAATTGTATTTATAATAGATTGTTATTTTCTGCCCAGTCTCTCCTCACTCAGGATTATTCAGTTATGCAGGATCACTTTGATTTTCTTTATTTATATTTTAGTGTGAGAGTTAGGATGGCTTGAAATAAGCCTCATGTATTAAAGGTAACTCTGACAGCACAAAGTAGGTTAAATTATAAAATGCAAAGAGTTTCAGGGAAAAGAAGATAATTGGGAAATGCAGCAGTAACTTGATTTTGTAGACTGACTGTCACTGATGACCACTCTCTAATCAATGTGCTACAGGAAACAGCTACATGTGTGATGCTAGTTGGTCTTTGTTTTCCGTTCCTGCTATTAAGCCATCAATATAATTGTCAATAGAGGAGCTGGCCACTTGTTGGAAAGCTTGCATCCATAGGTAGGAGAGAATGTTCCTGTAAAGAGCCATTGGTCTCCCAGCAGCATTAAAAGTTGAGTTTCAGAAAGCTGTGTAAGCATTTGTGCCCTGCAGTTTTTCTGCAGTAGGGCTAAGTGTTAGAAGGACAAGGTCATCCTAATGCCCTCAGTGGAGGGGAACAACCCAGCTACTTGAGGGAACAGAATTATAGAGCTCCTTTTTTCTGCCTAATTATCAATATTACTTTATATTTTGCACATCCTTTTGCATGTGCTAGGACGAAGTCTGCAGGGAGCTCATTATGTTTCCAGCCTTGTACTTATAGGCTTGGGAAGCTGTAGCTTCAGGGAGGTGGGAGGTGCGTTCACTACAAGTTCCATATCCAGACTGAAACTCTGCTGAGAACTTGTAGGAACTCTGCAGGATGTCTCCTGTGAGGCATGCCTTCTCCTGTCCTGTGTGCTTCTGCAGAGAAGCTGCCCAGGTGAACCTTCCTTGATGTGTTTTCATTTTGAGATAATGGCTGAGGGCAGAATTTAGGCTCGTTTGACATCTGTTAATGAGTCTTGAACCAGTGAATGGGTCTGTCAAGACAAAGGAGCAAGAGGAACCTTGCTTGTTGCCGCCTTGCCATGGTTATTCAGAAGCCAGTGTAGTTCCTGTGACTGGCATATTCTAGTAGTATAAATCAGTGTAAAGGCTTTTTATTTTTTCTTCCCTTTTTGATGGAGAGAGTGTGAAACATGACAGAATCCCATTCCCAGCACCTTGCTCTGCTAACAGATTCAAGACTTGCTGGAAGCAAGACAAGACTCTACAGGAAGAATATAGGGAAGAGCTCATGAAAACACTTGAAGGACACCAGCATGAGCATTAGTTGAAAGAGTGTCTGACTCAACCCAAACTCACTCACTTCTCTTAGAGCTTTCCTCTTCTGGAGACTGGATCCTTAAACCAAAAAAGGTGGTACACTGTTCCTTGGGGAATTATTTTGAATAACCGAGTAGAACAGTTAAAACTGATTGGAGTATTGTGTCATCATTTCATGGACATCATGGAATTGTGGTAGTAGCTGCTCCTCCAAAAGTGTGTGTATCTTTACCCATTGAGGATCGTAGAGGATGTTGCTATGTGACATCCAAGAATTGGTCAGTGCTTTAAGGAGAGAAATTAATTAGAGGTTTAAAAAAGATTCATCAGAATATCATGTACTTTCACCAGTTGATGAACTGCACCTTTCTTCCTCCTGCTACCACCAGATAAGTGATTTTGGATTTGTAAAGCCATTTTTAGGCACTACGCATTTGCCATCATCCTATTATCCTGTGGGGAAAGGCACTTTGTAATTTAAGTCATCACAGACATAAAATGGCATTAGCACATCGTAGACATAAAATGGCATTAGTAACTTACCTGTCACTGAAATAGAAATTCACAGACCCCAGAGTAACCCAGGGTAAAAGAAACCATTTCATTTCAGTGGAACATAGTTTGAAAGAAAAGTTTTTAACAGTTGTAGTTTTGATTTTAACTGCATTATGATAGGATGATGCATTTTTAAACTAATAGTAAGCATGCTTTATGGAATGTGTAGAATTAACAATGCACAAATATAAATACTAATTGGAACCATAGACAATTTTGTCATAAGAGTTTTTCTTCATTTAGGTGGAAAAATTGTGCCAATGAGAACAGAAGTCTTAGTGGAGTTGCAGAGATGTGTGTCAGCATGGGATTTATCTTCATCAGTGTGTACTGCTCCTGTCTGCAGCTTTCTATTGCTTATACCACTTCAGCTTCTAGCAGGCTGAAGAATGCCCGCTTTGCTCAAGTGTCTTAGTTGCAACTGACTTAATTGCTTAGAAAAATATCTTCGCAGGGCAAAGCAAAAGCAGTCAAAATACTCCAAGAGTGCGGAAGAGCAGACTTGTGACAAAAAGAGAAATGGCACAGAGCTAAGTCACTGCAGCGTACTGTTCTTGCATTGCTTAATGTGTATTTACTGGAAATAAGAGACCAGTAGTAACCATGGAATCATCAGTGATGCAAAATGTCTTGCTCTTGGAGGTTCAGGGAAAACTGTGGTGTGAGATTTCTGAGCATGAAAATGTATTAATTTCTGCAATGTACCAGATATGTCATTCTAAAGTGAAGAATTTGTTGGGTGTTTTTAAATTTGAATATATCTTTCAGGGTGAGTTTTCCTCTTTCACTTCTGCTCTGTGGTTTGTAGGATGACAATGCAATCTTTTATAATTACTGTATCAAAGATAGAGGCTATCTGCCAAAATATAGGGTACAGTGTGTCCTAAAGCATTTATCAGTCTTTATCCTAACAGCCAAGTGTTCTGTGTCTGTGGGCATGACTGTCTGGGCATTCAATTAGTCTTGTTGGCTGGGGTTTAGATTGTGAAACCAGTTCATCAGCAAGTGCTTTTATTAAGGAAATAAAGATCACTCATATAAGTCTGTAAAGCTTTTAATTTGTATGTTTCTGTGTAGTCTGTCTTGTGATGGGAGACACTTGTACTTATTTCCTGTGCTGTGCTGGGAGCTTCTGAGAGTATTTTCTGAACAACCTCCCTCTGATTTCCAAGGCAAGTGTTCAGACTGGGACAGATGACCGAATACACATTTTGCTGGGGTGGAACTGGTTTAGGGTGTTATGGGCCTGTAGACCCTTGCAGCCAACACAGCTGCTTTCAGCCTTCTCTTGCTGTCTTTCATGTTGACACCTTACCTGGGTGGGAAGTCCCCTTTCAGCAGGCTAGGATGCCCATGTTCAGTTGGACATGCCAAACAAATAAGATAGTTTTCATTTTTACACCTATTACTAATTCTACTCGATATTAAATCCATTTTTTAATGGATTTATCAAGCTTGTTACTAATCCTTTCTGTCCATGTATGTGTCTTCCTCAGAACATGTGGTTATGTTCTCAAGCATCCTCAAGAGCTTTCCAGTGTCTAGCAGATTTTTGGCAAAGAGGTGGATGATTTTTCTCTATTGCATATGAAATCTCATTTCACTCCAGAGCGATCCCCTTGTCACTCATCAGCAACACAAGAAATCATGGTGAAAATACCAACTTCTGATTAACAGTAATTTAAAAACAATTAAAACCCCACATTATTATCTTATCAAGGTACCAACTTTAAAAGAATTCATTGCATAATAAATAAATTCATATTTGAAGGAGCAGAACATGGATATTCTCTGTGTCATGATAATCTTGATTTCTGAATTCAGACCTGGAAGTAGAATTCACCCATCTGCCAAGCCTGGCAATGATACATAGCCATGAATAACATAAATAGCATCCACAAGCACTGTCTGAGATGGGCTGAGACAGAAATTCAGCTGTTCCAGACCTCTGATCCTCTGTGATACCCTGTTCCAGCTGTGATAACCCGGTATCAGCAAAGAGCTTGGACAAGGGAAAATTAGTTTTCCTGTCTGACTCTCAGATAAAGGGCTATGTAGGCAAACTCCCATCCCAACCCAACGTATTTGTTTTCTCCAGCTTAGTCTTGATTGAATTTGATATTTTTCCTTGAGATTTTGATTTGATCTCAGAAAAA
>JANHGB010001309.1:0-13041 GCA_026283785.1 Coracopsis vasa | reverse complement strand
GAAAAATTGCACTTAGAAGTAAGGAGATGGAAATAAGCTGGAATGAAGGCTTAAATAAACTGATTGAGGTAGATGCTTGGGAATCCTGCCAATAGAAATCCTGTTCGTTTCTACAATCCAGGGCTAACAAAATGCTAACCAAAACATGTGTATCATTCTGTCACGCTTCCAAAACCGTGATACTACCTGGTTCCTCTTGTGATTTCTGTTTACAGCTCCAGATTAGATCATCCTTTAGAGGGAGGCCAGCCCATGTGTACCTAAACCAGCTCTTCACATAGCTGTACCTATAGGTACCGTAGGAGTACCTAATCAAGCATGTATCGAGCAGTGGCAATACCTAGCTTAAGTATATGGTATAGGAAAAGTTAACATTAATTATCTGCATTAAGGCATATGGAATTTTAGGTGTATTTTAAAAGCTTTTTGTGTAAATCTAGTGTTAATATTTGTTTAATATATCAACATTAATAAATCTGTATTTATACCTGATAAAAGGAAGCAAGGGTATTCTTAATGTTTAGGAAAATCAATTGAAATTCTCAGAGGTCAGTGGGGAAGTGTAGAGCACAGGCCTGAATTTCTGAAAGAAAGCCTAGATATAGGATTTGCCACAAACTAGCCTGCAAATGATTCTGAAGAGACTAATGCACTTATGAGGTAGAAGACGGACAGTGCAACAAGACTAATGTGAAGTAATCACAGGAGTTGGGACCAGTTGTGCTCCCAGCACTTATTTGGATTTGAACCTCAGAATTTCCTTGACTAGTACTGTCTGAGGCATTGACAACTGGTATGCCAGAGCTGTCAGCTCTCTCTGTATATCCAAAGCAACTTGTCCCAAATACGTACTGATGTCAGCAGCACGAATGTGTGCATAGTCAATTAAAATGCTTTTCACTGTTTTTTAGATACTGTAAATGCTGCAGTGTTGTTCTTCAGCTATCACCTTCTAAAGATGAAAAAGCTACTGAAAGCCCCCTGTGTAAGACAGAATACAGAATGTCTTCTCTTCCCAGTGATGCTTTTTGATGACAGTGTCAGTGGCAGCAAAAACTAGAGCAGCTTTGGTACCAGAATTCACTGTCTGAACCATTCACAGTGCTGAACCATGGGGACAGGTTACAGGTAGAGGGTGGGTAATGAGTCAGCAACACTTGAGAAGTAATGTGCATTCCTGGGTGCAGTTTTTTCCTAAACTGAGATCTCCATCCGGGTTGATCTTAAGAGTGGCTATTGTGAAATATCTTGGTCAGTTAATGGCAGTGGAAGGGTGAAATACAACCTCGATATTATCATGGAATCATAGAACGGTTAGAGTTGGAAAGGACCTTAAGATCACCTAGTTCCAACCCTATTGCCACAGGCAGGGACGCCTTCTTATTTTGCTTTTAGCTGATTGCAAAAGAATGATCTCTTTCCAGGAAAGACTCCTACAGGACTTGGCAAGTGTTTGTTGGGGAGCAAGTCTCGTTTCTCTTCGACTGCTTCATATTTTCCCTTTAGACAGTAATGGCATGCAGTTTTGCATATCTTGCCCCAGTACTGGAGGAGGATCTATTTGGAGATGATGGAAAGAGGAGTCACAGTGTCTACAGCTACTTCGTTTTTTACCACAAAAGCACTCAAATACTGACATTAATCTTGTTTCTTTCAGGAGTATAACTGACATTAGGAGCCCCACTGGCTATTTAGGCAGAAGCCAGATGGCTGGTAAGCAAAATGCAAGCAGCAGGTGACAATTAGCACATGTGCTCCCTTTTCTGCCTGGTTACCCCAGGACTGGAAGATCCACCAGCCAGGTACCACAGAGCATTGCTCCTGGAAGCCAGGCACTGTGGGTTAGGAGTAAGAAATGAGAACTTGTTCACATAGGGGAAAAATAATTGCTACAGCTCTGTTTAGTTTGGTCAGAAATCATTTCATTTGGGGATGATCAACCTTAGTATTCCTGGGTTTATTAATATGACAGGCTCCTAACTGTTTAGTCTGTGGGATGTAGAATGGGTTGGGAAGCTGGTGAGAAATACGCTGTCACACGATGACTGAATTATTATGCAGATAAAATTTCCCAACTTTCCTCCTCCAGTTTATCCTATTTGGCAAGATGCATGGAAAATAAATGGCTGTTTCTAGTGACAGCAAGTGCTGCTTCATGTAGAATAATCATTCTGTTGTTAAAAGATTTACAGTTTTAACCATTCTCCAGTACTGTTTGCAATCACTGCAACTGAGACTTCTCAGTCTTTCTGACTCTGCTTCTTCTCTGCTCTGTTTCCACTTCTTGCACTTTCTCCATTTGCCTACTAGCCTTTATTCAGATAATCTGGAAGGTGAAGAATGACCAGACAAAACTCCAGTGCCATTTTGTTGTGCTTAATAGCTGATTAAAAAAGAGCTGGCCCATCTCTAGTGTTCACACACAAATGCTCTCTCGGGTTTTTTAAATTGAGTCATAGTTGCCTATGCCAAAAGCTGTCAGTACAGCGGGATGGAAAGCACTCAGCTCTTCTCAGTGTTATATAAAGTTGTCATTTTGGAAGAATGAGCAGTGATAAAGAACTGTTGCAGTGCTTTTGCCTGTTTTCACAGTAAACCCTGATGTTCGTGTTCCTTGTAGCGTTGATCTCTTTTCTAACAAATGAAGTTCCTCTTGTAAGGAAAGAATTCAAAACAAAGCAATAGGAATTTAAGCACAATAAATATAAGGCAAATGGGGCTGGTTTTCTAGAAACATTTCTATCAAACATGAATGTTCCTAATGCAGTGTAATAAGGTATGGGAAGATTTAAGACTTTAATGTAAAACATGAAATTGAGTGTATTGTTTCTGTTGTGGCAAGCACACTAGCAGATGTTAATGGCTAGCTGTAAATGAAAACAGAAACTTAATATCAAACATTCTTAGCTCTGTGTATAATACATATAGACCAAATAGTATGCTGACTTCTGGAATCATGTGATTTCATGGGTTTAATAGTTGTAGTGAACAGTAGTTTCAAGTGGACACCGAAATTCTTAGTGATTCTGAGGACTCGCTTCTTTGCTTTCTCATTAACATTCAAATGACTTGCAGGACAATTATTAATGAAAACTGGCATTGTATAATCTAGCTCTGGAGCCACTGTTGCTTTGTAGTCAGCAATCATTTATTTCTAGTGCTCTGAACCAACAAGGTAATGCTTCCGAAATTCCATATTTCATAACCCTGGCTGAAAATCAGCCTTCAGAGTTCCAGCAGCTGTGGCAACATGTGCTCGTGCATTAATCTGCTGAGCCAGTGTTCCAGCTTTCTGGTTTACCTCTTAGTGAGGTGACAACAGCTTTGCTGAAGCTGTTCTGCAGCAGATCTAGCTGCTTTCTCAGTCAAGGACTCATTGTTTTGGATATTATGCTTTAAAAATTTCACACTGGACAGCCAGTGCCCATTAAATAGACGTAACTTCTTTAGCTTGCTCCTGTGCCTTCTCGTGCTATTACTTTTCTGTTGTTTGACTGCAGCTATCAAGTAGACAGACTTTACAGTAAGAAAATACATTCAGCTGACACCCAAGCAGAAATCCACCTGACTGCAAGCTGTGTAAATCTGCCTTATAAATGCCACTTGCCTTGATAAGGTATTGAGCAAAACTAGAGATGGTGAAATTCTTATGGAAAGCAAAACATGCTGGAGCAAAGAGGAGGGAGGTTTAAGGGGAGAATGTCAGATACCTGTGTTTGCATAAGCTGAGGTAATGTTAATAACTTAGGAACATTAAGGCATGTTCTAAGAGATTAATAATTTCCATGTTAAGAAATTCATCATTGTTACATGCATGTACTGGTAAATGAGCCTTGTGAAACAAACTGCATCCAAAGAGGCTGGTTGGCTTGCAGTGATGGGCTCTGTGTGCTGCCTGTGTGTCAAGTAGCATTACTATTATTTAAGTGGTGGGCTTTATTTTTGCTTTCCCCAGAGAAGCAGGATGATGAAGACTGACAACTACAAATTGTCTCCTTCTTTCACCTTTGAACTATCCAGGTTATGTTTGATCATTTGGAATTTAGATGTGGTGTTTGGGCAAGTCACAAGGTTGGAAGCATAAGAGAATGGCTTCTGTGTATAATTAACCCCATTCCAGGAATCCCTCGTCACAGTTGGGTCAGACATAAGTAATTAATTATCCTTGGCATGAGAGCTTTGACATACACTGGAGTTTTGAAGATGAAGTAATGAAAATCTGGAAGGTGTAATAGCCTTGCTGTGAGGTGCCTGCGAGGAGATGGGTGCTGGGGCAGCATTAACGTGTTATCTCACTGTTACTTTTAAATGTAGTTCAGCTTAATGTTGCGTGATTTCCTGATGAGAGGTCGTTACTGTACCTCAGTGTTGATGTGAAGAAGCACAGAATCATTATTGCTACAAACCAAACTCTGCTAAAAAATCATTTTGTATTTATTAACCCTGCAAAATTATTTCTTTTTCTCGAGACTTGTTCTAAGGCAAAGGCTTTCTTGGTTTTCCTGTGCTGCTGTTTCCATTAGCAGCCTGTAGCTCATTTAATCCACGAGAACTTGCTACAGCCTCACACCTACCCCTGCAAAAATCTGCATCCCTGTGGGTTCCTGTGCTGGTGCCACAGTCACGTCAGAGCAGACTAACAGTAAGAGCAGAAGAGGAGTATGAGAATAAACTGTGTGCTTCTGCCTTGGCACGTTGCAGCTTCAGCCATCAGCTTTGGATTTCACATAGCACAGTGCCAAGTTGTCTCTCTTTGTCATAGAAGTCTCCCTATTTGGGCAAATTACATAATGCTCTGATTCCCAGTATGTTCTTCAGCTTAGGAAAAAAAAAAGGGAAAAGGAAAACAAGTTATCATAAGAATCAAATCTGGATGTGGTAAAGATCTCTGGGGCAAGGGCTTGGAAGTGCTGCAGTTGTTATATCAGTAGCAATACAAGATACATTGTGTTCTGGGTATTTCTGGGGTGTTTCGTCTGTCACATTTCATATTTAACTTGATGTAAAGATTTTAGAGGAAAAAAATGTATTTTAAGGCACATCTGGCTTTTGGTTGATTTTTCTTTTCTCGGGTTGGCTTCTGGTTTTGATTAATGACCTGAGCAACTGTATTCTGGTTTTCACTATACACATTGAATTCAAAATACTGAATCAGAGATGTTAATATTCAAATCCAATTGTATTACGTGTTTATAATAGAAATGTATTATCTTTATGTTCATACCAGTATCTGATTATAGATTTAAAATTAAAATTACTCCTATTTTTGCAGGGTTAATAAATATGAATTGAATTTTTTGCCGAGTTCCCTATGTAGCAATGATTATGTGCTTCTTTATATCAATAGATACTGCACAAAGTTATGATGCTTAGAGCTTTTTATTTTGTAACAGTATATAGAATTAACTTTAGCACACTTTTTTTTAGTGTAAGTTTCGCTAATATAGGAGGAGGTTTTCAAAACAGGGAGCCTGGTAATGTGACTTATGCAATTTTGAACTCTATAAGTCAAATAATGTTGTTGGTTACATATTATAGATCATTTTCTAAGCATTGGATGGAAAAAATGTTCATGACTCTTGTCCAGGGTAATGCTTTTATTTCTTACAATAATTACGCAGTATTACCACACAGACTTGAAGTGTTTCAGAAAGCAGCAGTAATTGAATAATGTAGGATGTCACTACCTCTATAATAGGCATTACCTGCAACTTTAATTCCTTTCTGTTCAGTGTCTGGTTCCCAGCTCTGACTAATAGTTTCCTGCATTTGAAGACAAGTCAAACCTTGTACCACTGGGCCCTTGGCCATCTTCTTGGCTAGCTTTTGCAGTCAGCAGCACGAGTGGAGCTCTGTGTGCTGTTTCTGTCTTAGGCATGAATATTCTAGAGCTGAAGTCTTCAGTTGGGGGGAGAAACGAGTGAACTTTCTGCCCTGGATCCTGTGAGAGGTATTCGATACATCTCCTAAAATAGCAGACGTGCTCAGGAGTAAGCTGAGGTCACCCATCTGCCTGCTTTGATCTGAATGGAATGCTTCTCAGCAGCTTAGTTATCTACAAACAAATATTTGGTAGGTCTCTTCCCATATTCAGATGAAAACAGCAGAGACACAAGATTCTTTGTCTTTCCATTGAGAAAGCAGTGTCTACAGCTGCCGGTCAGCTGTAGGGAGGCTGGGAGGCAGATCTCTGGGAATCAGGGTGTGATTTGACTTGCACAGTCCAAAGACATTTCAGAAACTGCATTACGTATGTACAAAGGTCAGCTGATGCCATGGACAATTCTCTCTTTAAAACAGTATTATTGCCTCTCAATTTGAGGGCACTTCATAGTTTCTATGTAGCTTAAATAGCAGAAGAGATTAGAAAATTACTGAAGCTTCTTTGAACACGTGCCATACCAACTGCAACTTAAAATCCCTACAAAATGACTGTTTTCAGTCTTTGTGAAAGTCTAATACTCTGTGCTGTATAGCTGATGGTAATAAGGGCTAAGAAGTTGGGACAAACTCCTTTTAATGTTCAGTATGTTCTTTATTGAAAGGAGAATTACCTGGCAATTGTGTAGTTCAAAGGAAGCCTTAGGTGGATTTGGGTAGTGCACGCTCAGCCCTTCAAAATGCCATGACTCAATGAGACTTCTTGTGGGGAGGCTGTTGGGCCCTCCAGACAAACCTGGCAGTAGCACAGCAGTGTTCACAAGGCAGTGGCAATTTTAAGTCTATTCCTTTAAATTTCTCACTTGACTTTTAATATGTTTTCCTCTCACCCATTTAATTCTTTTCTCTGTAGTAAGTTGGACAAAATTAAAAGTAAGATGGGTTTACTTGGAACTTGCTCTCTTTTGGGCTTGCCTCAAAATACTTTCCTTAATAATGCCACAACATGAAGCACTTGTACGCATTACCCTCAGAGATATACTGGAGCTGTTATGAGACTCTTTCGCTTTATTTACATCCTGATGCTCTGTCAGTGTACGAGTACTCAAGACTGTTTATGTGTCTGGATTGAACAAATATGTAAATCAGGTGCACATCTCCCTTGGAATGCAAATGTCTCTAATGAGGGAAGACAACAAACTTCAAAACAAACAAACAAGAGAACTGAATATGGTAAATAGCTCATGTGAAGTGGGGAAAGAAACACTACTCCAGTGAGTGGAGCAGAGATACCAGGCTGTAATCCTTGCCCTGGGACTGTGTAATCAGCTCATCTTGAAGCTCTGACACATCAATGGTTTATTAGCAGGGAGGGAGCTGGGAAGAATGGCAGCCAGGCAGAGTGCTCCCATAAGGCAGCATGAAAACTGCTGCTTTTCCTCTCCGTGGCAATCTAGAGAGCTGAGAGGATTGCCTTCCTCTGGCTGCGTCTGTTCACACTGGTAGAACACCACTCCAAAGGGCCCCGGCTCGCTGAAGTACTGCTTTATATTGTAATAATTAAAAAAGCTGTTTGATTTCACTGCATAAGCACAGGATGGGAACAGCATCGTGGTGAATTGAGTTGAAGCACTATAGAAGGATTTGCATGTCCTTCAGAGAAGCTTTCACCTCGGATTTCATGTCAGAACATTCCCCTGATTTAGTAAGGATAACATCTTTGACTCATAATGCTGTATATAGAATATATCTATAGTGGGAATGTTCTTTATTGTGCTGTGTTTGTGCTATGCTTTTTATTGTGCATTGCTCACTGCAAACTTTTATCTTCCATTAAAAGCTAAATTCTATTCAGAAGAGCAATTAAACAAAATTTGCTCGCTAAAATAAGACATAATTTATTTCAATCTGGCTTCTATTTTGGATGTTGATGGCTTCCTGCTAACTATGCAAGCTTTCTTTCCTGTGAAATGAGTTCAGGATCTGAAAACCCAAATGACTTGCTATTTCATTTTTCAGTGTGTAACTTCAGCCCCCAAAGTACTGGTAAGCAGTTTATTTCCCAATTAACAGTCATCCTTGAGAAGATTATTATGGTAAAATTAGTCCGAGTTCTCAAAAACCCATGAATTCTGCATAGTGTTTGCATAATAAGTGGGGAAAAATGTTTTAAGCGTCATCCCTCAGTAATCCTTTAACTGTGTATCGTGTGTAACTCTTGCCTTCTCTGTCGATTTTCAGTCTTTCAACTAAAAATGTGCTTTGTGTCTATAATGTGAGCGTGTCGGTTGGATTCTGCACTGTGATGGCACCACAGTCATGAAGCCTCTGTCTCATTTGTCTCTGTCTCATTGTATGTCTGGTCTTGCTTTAACACGTTCTCATGTGTTCGCGCTGGCACAGTTGATGGGTGAGGATCTCGGTGGTACAGCAAAACCACCTTGGAAACCACTGTCTTGGTTATCCTGTGTATTCCTTAATCTGTCATGCAGGTACAGGTAACAGAGTGCTGGGGAGCATCTGCTCTAAGCAAAATGATTTCCTGATAAAATCCACCCCAAAGTTAGGCCAAATCTCCACATCCAAATGTCTACAAAAAGTCTACAAATGACTTAGCCGTAGTGTGTGCGTGTGGTAACTCTCTGAAGATTAGAACCTGGGGAGTTACTTTGGTAACTTTGCCTTCCATTACCCTGACTTCTATCGTAAAGGAGAAAAGGTCTGCAACAAAATCAGCTGACACATAATTTACTTCTCATTTCTTTCCTACTGTTATACTTCCAGCAGCTTTCTATGTCCCCTTTCCTACAAGTGAACACTATTTACAGGGTGATAGCTTTGTACTGCTTGAACTCTGAAACCTTGTCCTTGGGGGAGCGAGGAATTACTATGAACTAATGGTGACAGAAAACTCAGTCACAAAACTCTCAGCAGAAGCTGGACTAGGACTTTATTAAATTGATGCCCCTGATTGACATCTTGTGCTCCCCAGCGGAGCACGAGTTCAGTGTCTTTCATAAAGAATATTTTTCACTAGATAGACATTAAATTGACTTTTAAGTAGTGTACCTCTGTTGTCAGTCACAGTGCTACCCACAGGTCTGAGCCCTCAGGTGCCCTGAAGTCTTGCTAATTTGGATGAATGTTTGAAGTGCTACCAGAAATTAGATGTGTAGTGTATACAAGCAATCTTCATGTGTAGTCATAACACAGAGCATTATTTCAGAGTCAGACCCTCAGTATGAGTACGAATGGTGTCCTCTGATTTTGTACGGAAATGTAAGGAAAAAGAACGTGTGAAAAAAGAGATAAGGAGATAAATGTATCAGTAGTTTATGTTGTTAAACTTGCCTAGGGGGGAGAGAGCATATTATTGGCTTTCCTTGGGATCTGCAACTATAAGAAAACTTGATGTTAGAAACATCCTCCAGCTTTCATGTTTTCTTCTTGTGTTCAAACTGCTCTTCATACTGTTGGGAAAGTTCTTCTCACCATAATATTTTTGTTAATTTAATTTGGAATTCTGATTTCTTTTACTGGGACTTTGCTTTGGGCCAGAAGTCAAATATGAAGACCTCCCTTGATGTGCCACACTGTCAAATTGTCTGAATGAGACCTGGATTTCAAACCCACAGGAGGGAACAGATGAAATGAGCATCTTTTGTGTCTGGTTGGTGACGATTTCAGTGTATTTTTTCTATACAGCATCATCTATTTACTTTTGTTTTAAAATAATTGTCTTATTCTCAACTGAATGATTTCATTTTAATTGCTTTTTGAGGCCCCATGGGCAAATACCATTCCACAGTTCTGTTCACCTTCTCAGTTTTATTCCCGAGTTGAAGGACTAATCCTTACCACGTTGATCTTGCTTTTTTTCTGATTTTAAATGTTTTCTGCAGGAGAGTGGAGGGAAGAGAGGCTCTGTGAACACAAGGATTGCATGGATTTGTTTTCCTTATGAAATGATTATGATTTCTTTTTCTACATACTTTCTGCCAAAAAGCTTTGAACAGGTATTTAGCAGTGGTAAATGTAAACTGTTTGTGGATTTCATTTATGCAGGTTATAGAAGAAAACTGAATGAAAACGTATGTGTGAAGTTGCAGCATGGTGGTTGTGGGAAAGGTTAATGGATAATAATTAGTACCAGAAAGCCAAGAGACTGAACTAAAATCTTCAGGTTTGCATTTGATGGTTAATAGCTTGGTTTTGCAGTTGTTTGCAATTTTGTTATGTTCCCTTGGTCTCTGTTTGTTTGTTTCTCCCTTTAGTGAGGATTCTGTTCCCTCTCAGCGTTTCCTGTCATCACGAACTATAAATATATCACTTTCCTCACGGCTTTGACACTTAAAGGAATTCTGAAAGCCCTTCATTGTCAGACCAAAAGCTGCTGTAGACCTGGGTAAGTCAGCTTTGTGAGAGCTGTTTGAAGGAGTATTGGTTGGCAGTATGCCTGCCAAATCTTGTCCTTGTCTAAGGAGCCAGTGAGTTGAGAAATGCTACAGATTTGATGAGTATTTTTCACCTAGGTATTATCTCTGCTTCTTTACCCTTGATTTAATTCTCTGACCCATTCTACTCTAAGAAGTAGTGGCCGTTTTCTGATCCTACTGATCCTAAGTAATTTCAAATTCACTCATGTTCTTTTAAGAAGTCATTCCTCCATAGAGAAATAGAAGCAAGTATAAGAAGACAGAAGTGCTTAAATAGGACTATGGCTGAATATATTTCCATCTAAGCTCAGTTAACTTGTGATCTTGAATTTCAGCTGGAGCTTTGACTATGATAACTGTAAAAAAACCCAAATCCCTCCTGCCCCCAAGAGAAGAGAGTGACACTAAGTTACATAAAAAAGGCAAAATAACACTGTTCTGCAGTGAGCAAATGGAAAAGGAGGGAAAGCCACGCATAGAACTTTTTACTTTGTGCCTTCTCTTGTTGGCTCTTACTCTTGCCTCAGAAGAGTAAAGATTGTTTAAAGTACTTTGAAGCTCCTTCTATTGTAATCACTACATTCTTCTGCATTCATATTGCCCCAGTTTGTCACAGACTTTGCCTAAGCCCATCTGTGTTCCTATATACTAGGGTCCCCGTGAGTAAGTGACATGTGAGTTATTTGTAATTCATATTAAAACCAGCAGGACAGCTAAAATACAGAAAAGACAGGAGAAAATAAGAGGAAGCTCACATGAAATGCACTTCCTACACAATAAAGCATTTCCCCTGACCCTGGTGAATGCAAAACTCTATATAATTGTAATTTTCTTTTTAGTTTTACTTTATGAGCAGTTTTTGGCAGCACAGACCAAAATAATACAGGACCACAACTGACATAATGATGGTTTTCCAAGGAAAGTACAAGAAGTTGAACTCATTTTGGAGTGCAGTCTGCACAAAACCTGTGCTGTCTGGATTTCAAGGTAGTTCACTATTCATGACACTGTATTTCAGAAGTTTCATTTGACCCCAAAAGGTAGGTCTTTTACTAAAAATGCAGCTTTAGGTTGGTATGTTTGTTAACTTTGAAAACAGAATCATAACTCTTCCCAATGTTGAGATGTTCCCAAGTTAAATGCCCCTTTTTATTTTGAACGGTCCCTTGGGTTTCTTTCTTTTGTGTTTTAAATGTAGAATTGGAATTCATCCAGATGGTCTGGTTTTGTTTTGTTTTTCAAATATGGCCTTTAACTGCTGGATTATGTCTAGTACAAATGCAGATGTGGATTTAGCCATCAGATGCTGGACTGCATTGCTGTGCCTGGCTGCCTGTGCTGTGCCTGGTAATGACTGCAGCACAGGCAAAAATTGCTCTTCCCAGCTTGAGCCTGATCGTATGCTTTGTCATACAGTGAGTCTAGAGGAATACCAGCTTTCATTTGCAAAGCAAACAAAAACCCCTGTATGGTCATTTCATCTGTGCCAGACAGAGCAAAATCCTCTCAGAAAATCGAAGAGGAATCAGACTGGGCTTCCTACTGCTCACCCGCTTCATGCCTATCACTCAATTGGTGTAAGGAACAAAAATACTGAATAAAGAGTGTGTCCTCTGAAAACCAGTTATGATGTGCTTATTCCAGCCTATTTCCTTCCTTTATATTATTTCATTTTGGTGTTGAAAGAAAAGGCTGACATGTTTCTCTGTGGATTATGTCTTTAGGAATATTTAGGGTAGTCCCACTGATTGAGATTTTCATGTTCATACAGAACGTAATCAGCATGAAACAGCACAAAGCAAACTATCCTGCTTTGGCAATGAAACTGCAGAATGAACAACTCCAAATTTGGGTGTTCTCTCTGCCTTTAGTACACAATGGGTTACTCGTTCATGAAATATTTGTTATCTTAGAAGTATGACTTAGGCTCAAGAGAAAGGAAAAATAAGATACATCCCATGCTGTTATTTTTCTGTATTGTTGGAAGACACTCCATGGTGTCAGTGCATGCAGGGAATGTTGGACAAGTGTTTAAAGAGATTAAGCTACTGTTTGGGAAGGATTTTGAGAGAAAACTGGCAAAGCTGTGCTTTTCAGTGTGCGACTTCATCGTTTAGAAGGTTATAAAAACTTACAGAATAGGTAACAAGGCTGAACAAACAGATACTCGACTGCCTTCTGAACTCCAGGGTGTTTGCCTAACTAAGAGACATATAAACCTTCCATGTTAACACAAGTAAACTTTCTTTCAAGTACCACTTTTTGTGGCTTTTCAGTAGTCATCCAGTGTATTCCCCACCCATAAGACAGGATCAACTAAACCATTTCTGGTTAGTATTTGCTCTGTTTTCTAAATATCTTAGTTCAGTACTTCAGTTGTTTTAATACTACTTTTCACAGCTAGATTTTCTTCTTTTTTTTTCTGTCTAAATGAATTTCTTGCAGTGTAGCAGTCGTCCTCTTTGCTCTTCCCATCCATGCTGATTTGGGCATATAAAGGGAAAATTATGAGAACCTCAGGCAATTTTACATCAGAAATTGCGTATGTAGTAAGAGCCTTACTTTTTGCTCTACCTTACAGGGTACTTAGGGAGAAGAAGAAATGATGGATAGAAACATCTAAGTTTTAATGCTTGAAAGTCTTGCAACAAAGAAATGAACATTTCTAGATACTTGTAGCATCTGGTTTTGAAAAGAACAAGTCACTCAAAAGGAGTCATCTGAA
>JANHGB010001302.1:0-17286 GCA_026283785.1 Coracopsis vasa | reverse complement strand
CAACATGCCACTCCTGCCATTTTGATTATAAACCTGTGAAGAAACAAGGCTGAATGTCAGCATTACACTTAGCCATTTCAGGTGAATGCTTCATTGCTGCTGTAGCCTAGACTTCTGAATAGCTTTTGCTCTTTCAATAGCTAGTAACTTCAAAATCATGGAGCAGCATTAGCCTTCTGAGCCACAATCTAAGAGCTATACACTCCTCAAATTGTTTGAAGAAAACTATATTAGTCTTTTCATCAAGGCACAATTAGGTAAAACAGGCTTTAAATACATCAGCAAGTTCCCATGACTAGGGGTTGGTGAAAATACACCTGTTTTGGAAGACTTAAATGCTTGTCATCAGATGTGGGAAGATGTTTAGCACTAATGCTGTTTTGAACCACCATTTCTGCCTTATTACCCGTTTACCATCCCACCAATACTGCTTCTTACTCAATCGTCTCTCCAAAACAGAATATAAGAAACATCCACTCAACCCATTCACTGTCTGCTTTCTGCTTTCCTTGCTCAACTACTCCTCATTCTTACTCTGTATTACACTCTTCATCCTTCTGTCCAGCTTAATCCCTACTGTGCCTGTTGACTTCCAGATTAACATCTGGAAATGTTTTCACTTAATATCTTCCATAAAATAGTAGCTGATTTACACAGAGTTAAAAAGAGATATCTGCAAACTTTATTTCAGTGGAAGTTTCTCAAAGTTGAAGACCACCCAGTTTGATGGATGTAGGAATTTATTCACTTACATTTCGCCTTTAATTTCATTATTCATTACACAGCTTTCATTGATTCAGAAAATGATAAAACTCAATATATTTATCAACTGAAGCAAGTTACACCTTCGACACTTTGCTCAGAGAACCATTTTTCAGGCACTGATAAAGAAAAGCAGTTTTCCATTATTTCCTACCTTCACATAGAGTCCATTTCCATAATTCAAACAGATCTGCAATGGAAGTTACGATAATCATTATTAATTCTATGTCACTTTAGCAATATTAAAACTTACCTGATGTGACCTCCCTCGTAAAAATAGCAAAGCCATAAGGAATAGGGCATCTGACCGGTATAAATTTTTACTATTTATCCATAATAGCTTCCAAAAATTCATCCATAATCATTCACATTAAAAACATACACTATAATTACATAATTAAAGTTTTGCCATTTTTTTCCCAGCAGGGAAAATGTTAATAAGCAATTAATAGCAGGAAACACATAGTAAGTAATTAATATTTGTTTTTTCAATAAATCCAGACTTTAGAATCATTTTTAAACAACCATTTTTTAGTGCTGAATAGTGCTTCACTATTCCAAAACATCAGGACTTTTTCACTGATTGAAGTAAGCACTGGTTGTCAGCAACACTCTGAAGAAGATCCCTCTTCTGGGCAAACTCTGGATTAGATACGCTGCAGTGGGCTACCAACCACATCAGAGAACAAAACGGGTTAAATAATGTTTAAAAGTAAGGACTAATTAAAACATCTGCTGACATACACATGACAGAAGCAGCTCTCTACTTTGCACCTTGCTGAAAGGATAAATGGCATACATACATCCCTTACTTAAAGATAGCGGAGACGGGCATCTAGCAAGCAAATCACGCTTGCTCTGACAAAATCTTACATACCAGCATTCAATATTGGCACTCTCAATCTCTTAGTGCACCAGGATAGCTCAGGACAGCTATGCATGCCCTTAAACACCCGAGCTAGGTGCCTCCTTCTGGCTGGAAGGAACTGAAGCCTCAGTTAAATTACCAGAGACCCTGTGTTTATCTCTGCTCTCCAGGCGCAAAAGATTGTGCAAGTAACAAATCCGAGGGCAAAACTTACAGTACAAAACCAAGCACTGGGAAACAATAACATCAAAAATTAGGTTATTACACTTGAAACCAAAAAATAAAACTTGAGCTTTGTATAGGTACAGAACACAGTTATCCTTCTCCAAAACTATCACATCTACCTACATTTCACTACTTCGCTGATTGGTTCTTTTTCAATACTAATGCCTGCGGCAAAGCAAGCTCAGAAAAGGTGAATTCCTACTGAAAAGTCAGGGATTATTTCTGTATATTCTCTGACTGGTTTCTGGAGTGTTGACTGGGCTCTCTCCCTATTCATCCCTCTGACTCAGCCTTGATTGCTGCATTGATGACGGTTTCTTTTTTTTTCTGAGATGTTATCTCTTTCCCACACAAAGCAGCAATGCAGTGGACAGGGTTAAGCAATGTAGCAGGCTGTTTCGACTTGCACAACACAACTCTTTTCCAAATGGTTATTTTCCCAATATGTACATTCTGAAGACAAAAATCAGCAAGTCCTAAGTCCCTCACAGATATGCACTGCGAGGGCTGCAGGATCTTACACCTTAGACCAAGTTGTTTTCATGAATATTCATAGTCTTATTTGGTTTTATTAGTTATAATAAATTTAAAAAACTTATTTCTATGATTAATGAGATTGTACCAGCAAGAGCGACAGGAGAATTTTGTTTCCTAGAAAAGGTTTTCCAACAGAAGCTGCATCTCTTTGAGAAGGTGAATAGCTGCCAAGATGTTATTGTGAACATCCTTCCTTGCTTGTTCTTACTGATAAACTGAAGGGAAAAGCGTTTCTGACTCAATACCGAATGGAAACAAGAGGCACAAAGTGAAAACTTTCCTTGTATTGGAAACCTGAGAACAGCAGTATAAGCAAAAGTGTCTGAAGTTCAGGAATAAGCAGGTCTTCCACTGAGATGCACATGAAGTATAGAAAATCCCATTAGTCATTATAAACAAAGTTTTTCATTAAGATAACTAAAAGTAAAAATCACTTTGTCTGCTTAGTACCAAAGTAGCTGCAAAACATTGTTTTATTGCTAAGACTATAAGAAATACTTTTGCTTTTGTACTTTTTTCATTTTTAATCCACAAGTAATCTCATAAGGGACTTCTAAGGTATATACAAAAGGTGTTTAAGAATGGCAATTTTATTTGAGATGCATAAATGCATGTAGAACAAAGATATAAGGGAATCATGCATTTATATTGAAAAGTTGTAAAGGATCCAAAAATTAAAAAGAGGAAAAGCACTTTTCAATTATATTTTCTTCAAGAAAAAGTGAAAAGTCACATATCCAACAGGTGTTAAATTCTGAAATTTCTCTTTTTTTAATATCCTAGAGCTGCCTTCTACTAACTAGCTTAGTAAGAAAGCCCTGTTATCTGATGTGGATCACAGACTTGGCACAAAAAATTAGACATCTGTTGATGACATCCACTGATGACACAGAACTGAGAAGGCATTGTCAGAAGTGTCTGACTGGGTGGTTACAGAAAACAAGGTGGAAAACCTGAGGCCTGAAGTAATAAAAATGGAATGAGACACTACAGGAAAGCAACAAGAGTAGGCAAGAGAGAGGAGAAAGAAGGGAGTGACTGCCACATATATCAACCCTGCTCTTGCCCCAATCCAGGTCCATGTATAGTCATGGTGTGACTAAAGGACAGATTTTGAACATACAGCTTAGTTTTATACTTTAAAGATAACGACTGAGTAAGCAAGAAGGTATGTGTCTGTATTTGCTACACTATGTATAGCATAGAGTGTGGTATCCCTGCCCATGGCAGGGGGGTTGGAACTAGATGATCCTTAAGGTCCTTTCCAACCCTAACTATTCTATGATTCTATGATACAGTAAGCAACCACCCTGTAAAATAGGAAGGCAACTCCAGAGAATGAATTGTTGCCAATAGCAAAGAACTGGTTAGTTAAAAGGGTGGTTAATGGTCTGAACTGAGTGGTTAACAACATGTCAAGTGGGTTTTGAGAGAACGCTTGTATTTACTCAGTGGTCAATTATTCACTCATAAATTCATTGGTTTCATTTCCTTGTAGTCTATTTCCTCTACTGTATATTCATAATCATCTTCTTATAAGTTCTCCTCCTACAGTTACTAATTATTCTCTATGTTCACCACATACCCTTTTGTGCCATATAGATGGTGAGTATTAATTCCCATAGAAAAGAGGGTTATTTTAATTAAAACAATGTTCCTTAGAAAAAAAAATAATGCAATAGCCATCAGTTAAATTCAAATGACATCAATCATACTTCCACTGTTCCAAAAGGTGGATTTAATCAGTACAAAGTCCACACAGTTTCAGTAAGGGAACCATTCAAACACATTACTCTTTATTTCTCTGGAAGATACACTTACAAGATCTGTATCTGGGGCAATCAAACAGTATCTCAACTACTCTGGAAAAAGATGGGCAAAAAGGTGTGCTCCACAGGATATGCTTCTGAGTAATCAATAGGAAGACATCTCAGACTTTACATGGTGACTTCACTTCTCCACATGAACAGGATAAGGTACAATGAATGGAAGCATTTGAAAATACGTGAAAAATATGTGAAAATACACCATTAAAAATAGGGGCTTAGATTCTCTGGGGACTCAAAACTATTAACCCCTACAGGAGACAATCAGGTTTCACACCTTTTTCAATGAGGATATTTTCCCCTCCTCCTCTTCCCCCCAAAAAAAAAGGTGCATGAACTTTTTAAGGTCTGCAAAGGGAATTTTTCTGCATCAACACTTCTCTGTTCTGTTTAGTCAAAGTAGCTGAGAGGGAAGGACATGGTCACCGAGGAACTTGAACCAGATGAAGAAGAGTAGTCTGGTGAGTCTTACAGAATTCAGTATTTTAGATCTTGGCTTCAAGGGAACAGGTTAAGAAATTTGCAACTCCGGAACTGGATATCATCAAATATTTGTTGCATACACCTATACGTTACACAGGACTGAGCAGCTACCCATGCTCATTCATACTGTAGTTGCACACTATTGTATGCTTTTTTTGTAACGTGCATCTTGCCAATTGTGTTTTAAATACCTATTTGGCCCTGATCAAGAAAGGAATAGTAAGTTCTGCGGTAGAGCAGTCTTTTGGTCCAGAAGTTGGATTGTCTCCTAGAGCTATCTCATAGATCTGCTTTCCAGAATTGCAGCCAGACACACACAACTCCCATTAAAGTAACTGATTGCTCTGTGAGCTTAATATTTCAATATCCCAGGATCTATAGATTACAATACAATATGCTATATCATAATATATAGCAAATAGCATTGAAGTCATTTGGCATCAGCTAAGTAAAGATCTAAAAGAAGACGGATATCAGAGTCCAGAAAGAGGCACAAGGGATATGTTAGAAGCCAGTAGCCAGCTGTTCAGAGTTTAACCCATCTATGATATTTCTGTGAGGGCTGCAAGCAGAAAATCCCATCCCATTATCTCCAGAGCAGGAAGGAGGATCGTGAAGAGAGAAGAGTGAATTATTAAAGGATAGGCCAAGTATGACTGGGAGCTTATTAAAAAGGCAGGAGGATGGGTAAGTGGAGAAACAGCTTGCTAGTCTGGTTCTATTAAAACTGAAGGACAGATCCTTTGTGTAAATTAGCATAGCTCCATTGATTCTGGTGGACTGGTTGACTTCTCTGGCCTTATGGCAGTTTACTGGCTGACATTTTAGCCCATTAACTTGAAGCACTGCATGTTTTCCTGTGAGCTTGGTTTTTGTTCTGTCCCACATGCTTTTTTTTTTTTTTTTTTTGCCAGAACTGACAAAATTTTGCAGCTGAAACATCTGAGGAATGATATCTCATCAAAGATGGATGTTTCCATGGAAATATCTGTTTCAGATGAAGTTTTTTGAGTCTTTCACAGATAAAATATAAATAACTGGTTGGACAAGTTTGCAATAAATCAAAATAGAAACTTTCCTGGAGAAGCTGAAATGCTGTTTGGGTTGCATTTTTCCTCTCTTTTCTCTAATGAAGAACACGCAATGCCTGAAGAAATGATCAAAATGAAAATTTGCTGAAAACTTCCAAGAGGAGACAAAACCATGTATCGGGTTATTCCCTCACAGATGCCCAGATATATAGCTCTGAGGGCAGAAAGACATGAGGAGGAGCTGGTGGCAGTGAATGCAAGGCAGAGAAGGGACTGATAAGTGCTCCTTGCTTCTCTCTAAATGAGGGCCTATTCTTCTTTCTCCCTCTTTTCCCTGCTCCTCCCTTCCCACTCATTGCAGCTAGTGCCTCAGACTGTAATCTGCTGGAAAAAAAACCCAGAGCAAGCTGCGCCTCCCCTGCACCAGCCGTTGCTGACAGAGAGATCCTCTGACATGAATCTAGAGGGCTATTTCTTCCTCATTTTGAGCACTGATTTACCCATACAAATGGACCGACATTTAATCATATGGGAAATATATTCAAGGGGTGAAACTGCTGTGACTGTTTCCCAAAATATGATCCCAAGGAAGAAGAACTGGTTATGGAAAGTTATGCACTGAAAATGATTTTACAAATGGATATGTTAAATAAAATGCAGAGTTCTGTTCAAACACATAGAGGAGTCTGACCACAATGGAAGTTGGTAACTATGTATCTGAGAGCCTCCACTGGGAGTCTCAGCCCAAGAATACTAGAGGTAAAAGGAATATATCCAGGATCCTGGACATAATCTACCACATCTGTGAGTATCTTCCATGCCCCAAAATAGGGCTGGGGAACCACTCTTTGGAGGTCTTTCTTACCCAACGTGTGTAATGACAGCCAAGGCTGTGCTTTACAATGCAAAGATAGCATTGAAGACAAAAGATTCAGTTGAGTATTTCCAGGTCTTTACCTTACCACCACTACCCAGAAAGCTCTCTGTAAATGAAATGTTCCAACTTAATCCCTGCTTCTGGAAATGCAGTACCAGCTTCCTTGGCACAGTTCAGTATAGAGAAAAATTTAAGATGACTCCTACGACTGGGGAAGAGAGCTAGAGCTACCAGCTGCTTTGAACATTTGTAGAGGAATACTTGGGGACTGAGTTGCAAATACACCAATATATTCCACTTTCCAGGAGCGTGAAGTATGTTTGGCAATATACAGGAGAGAACTGCTGTTGGTGTGAAACCTCAGCTGGGAGGTTGGCTAGAAGAGTGCGTAATCCCACACGTGGATGAATATGGTCATGCTATTTTATTGCTGTGCGTACGGTCCCATAAAGAATACATCACTTGACTTACTTTTCCCATACAAAAAATAAAAGGTATGTTTAAATCTTTGGTTAGCTTTAGGCAGCGCTTAGCTACTGACCAGTGTGGATATTCCATCTGATGGAGCTGAGGAAAAGACATGCAGATTTGTCATCACTGACAAAGTGGCTTTGTACAGCAAGTGTTAATGCAGAACGCAAAAAGAACTACTTATTTTAGTGGAGGCAAACTCCAGCTTTTCCTGCGAGCTAGTTAGGTGAGGTCAGCCAGATTAAAAAAAATAGTTTGTTAAACCATAAATGCAATTAGAATCAAAGAGACTGCACCAGGGATAGGTGTTATTCAGTGTGTGTGAGGGGTTGCCAAAATCTGGCTCTGAATAGTTTTGATTAACAAACCTGAATCTGAATTGCTAGAGAACTGTTCATTTTGTTAAGCCATTATTCATGGCCTGTGACTGGTCATAAGTAATGTTCTGCATCCTGATGAGAGGATTGAAGCTTACACGGGAATGATGAATGCCTGACAGCAGATAATGAATAGTGTACTTCCCTCACAATTCACAAATGCTCTAGGGTTTCTGAATTGTAAACCACCAGGCCAACTCACTGAACAAGTACATTGAAATAACATTCCCAAAAGCAGCAGGATTTCAGCTCTTTCTCTATGGGGTAGAGTTTTATTTCCCTAATCATCAAAGCAGAACGGGTCAAGCAGGTGTCCTAGAGCTGCTTGTTGCTTTTGTCCAAGACCCAGGCAGTCTGCAAATACAACCCAACCCCTCAGCCACAAATTCTTCCCCTGTGAGGTCAAAACCCATCTCTCTCAAAAAGTACTTACTCCGTGACCTGGTCACTTCCACTTGTAGTTGGAGATGCATTAATACTTGCAAATAATAACCCACACCAGTACATAAATAGCAGCCAATGGAAGCCAAGTAATTCATTTATCAATATATCAGCCAACAGACTGTCTTAATTATTTAACTATTCTGGTAAAAGCTAATGCATAAAGAACTTAAATGGTGCATGGATCTTGCACAGGGCCTTCAGCCAAGGAGAAATTTCACACAAAACGCCTGGTGGTTCAAAGTCTTCTCTGCATACAAATGGAACAGAGTACGCCTCTGCTACATGGACCTGCAAGAGGACTAGCCAGGGCCAAAGCATTGCAAATGATGCTTGTACCAACACACTGCAATACCACTTTCCAGTTTTATCATAGTCTCTAAACATCAGTGTCATTGTTTAAATCCACCTGGTAACTCAGCACCACACAGCCACTCGTTCACACCACCCTTTATTGCCCTCACCCAGGGCGGGATGGGAAAGAGAATCAAAAGAATGTAAAACCCACGGATTGAGATAAGAACAGTTTAATAACTAAAGTACAATATACTACTACTAAGGGAAATAACAAGCAGAGAGAATATAAAACCAAAGGTGAAAGAGAAACAAAAAAACCCTAAATAATAAACACAAGTGATGCACAATACAATTGCTCACCACCTGCTGACTGATACCCAGCCCAACCCGAGCAGCGATCTGTCTCCTCCAGGTAACTCCCCCCAGTTTATATACTGGACATGACGTGTTGTGGTATGGAACACTCCTTTGGCTAGTTTGGGTCAGGTGTCCTGTCTTTGCTTCCTTCTGCCTTCTTGTGCTACTCCTCACTGGCAGGACATGAGATGTCCTTGATCAGGGAAAGTGCTACTTAGCAACAACTAAAACATCAGTGTGTTATCAGCATTATTTTCAGACTAAAGCCAAAACACAGCACTGCACCAGCTGCTAGGAAGAAAATTAACTGTATCCCAGCCAAAACCAGGACAACCAGGATGACTTTTACCCAGTCATATAGATCTCCCCAACTGAAGCTAATGCAAGCATGTGAGGAAAATGTTTCATTCATTTATTTTATTAAGGGAAAGTGAAATGTAGAATTGCTGTCAAGAGAAGCTTGGAGAAAAACACCTGAGAACATCAAGATGCACGTGTTGCAGCTGAACATTTGATAGTCAATCACACGCAGAACACTTTATCCATGACAGACAAGAAAAAAATTGTTTGGCTTGAAATATTTGTACTTCACGGGCTGATCTTTCAACCAAGCTGAAGAATCAATTAATTGAATTAACATGGCATATCAGTCTCCAGAGCACTCAACATTTTGCAACTATGTGAAGTCTGTTGCTGTGGCAGGCCCGCCTACACATTTTCAGCTAATAGAGCTACAATCTATGTGCTTCCATTTACAGCTACGTCCTTGCTAGCTGTAAATGACAGCAATGGCACTCATTAAGTTGGTGGCTTGGGACAGGCTTCAAGCAGGGAATGGCTCATGGGAGAATGACGGTTCAGCAGTAGCCTGCTGGGACGGCAGCTCTAAAAGTAAACAAGCAGAGGCTTCCCACTGACCCAGCATCAGTGACAGCTTTACATTTTTTTAACAAACGATTGCAGTTTTATTAGGCAATAGTACACACTCTGCAAGTCCTTTGTGCCTGCTCATGGGGCTGAGTTCCTGCATCCCACTGGGCCAGTTGGTGCTTCTGTTTACAGTGGCTGGGTGAGACGACCTGGAATTATGGACTTTGCCTGTCTTCCAGGAATAGTACACAACTTATCACACTACATTCCTTCTTGTGTCTTTACTGGGTTGAATTTCAAGATCTTAAAGGAGAGCTTTAATCTCAGACTGGAGAAGTTGCAGACTGGGTAGTCCCAATGCTGCCACTGTAACTGCCTATGTAATCTCAGTTGAATTATTCTTATCCTAGATTGGTTTGGGTTGGAAGGGACCTTAAAGCTCATCTAGCTCCAACCCCCCTGCTATGGGCAGGGGCACTTTCCACTAGACCAGGTTATTCAAAGCCTCACACAATCTGGCATTTTCCTACTCTTTCAATCCTTTGGTTTTCCACATGAAATTATATTTCCTTTTACACTTCAACTGTAAATCTTTAGGCTGTGGGTCACTTCCTACTGATTTTTGTACAGAAACCAGCACAATGAGAGTAATTTTGAAAAAAATTGTTATCTTCATATCATCATCAAATTTTTTTATTAACCTTGATTTCATCCTGGTTGTACTATGTAAGTGCATCTTCCAGATGCTTAGACCATTCTGTTACTTGTAGATATTTATCAAACAACCTGTTACATGGCCCTTTTACTGGAATACAGAATCTACAATGAAAAGTACAGGATATTACTCCAAACAATTTGTGGATGGCCAGTGTCTCCCACTTTGGGAGTTGCTAGGAACCAGTCAAGCAGCAGCACCTCCATTAGCTTTGCATATTCAAGAAAGCAAAGTTATGTGGAGCTCTTGGTGTCCACTGGACTCCTTTTCATTACACAGATGAAGACAGACACAGGCATCAGAAAGAACAATTGGAGAAAAATACTATTCCCAAGCAGAGTCACAGAATTCGTTTAAATTATTTCTTCCTTTACCCAACAAATGCCACCAAGTTTCTTTGCAGCTCTCCAGCAACCAGGTGCTGAAGATCACCCCACATTTGAAATGCCCTGCTAGGAAGTTCTCCAAGGGAAAGCCACTAGGATTGCAAGGCTAAGAGGTTTTAGGAACTTTGCTTTAAGGATTTTTTATTCCCTACCCTTTCTGTGGTTCATTTTCCTTCCCTCTGCCTTACCACTTCCTCCATCTACCCTTCCCCCTCATAGCTTGTGTATGGAATTCATACATGCCTAAGGCTCCCTTTCATTACATCTGCAGATACTCTCTCCTCGCTTTTCCTCATTCACGCCTACCAACTTTGACTCTGATTTCTCTACTTCCAGCCACATGGACCACGCCACCACATGAGAAATGCTCTTTCACATTCTTGATGCTCTCATATTCCACTAACAGCCATATGAAGAAAATTGCAATCAAACAAGCGGTCAGAGTGGCAAGTAGGCATAGCTCCAAAGACTTCAAAGAGAGTTTGTGGTTTTCATGCTAGCATTTTTTGCGGTAGTCATTCACTGCTAGTTATGTCTAGCATCAGCCTCAACCAATCAAGGCATTTCACTTTCCAAAGCCAGCTCATAATTAAAAAGGAAGGCCAGTAGACTCTCAATGATGGTGCAATGATGCGTTTTCAGGTGTGCTTCTAGGCATGAGGCCAAAAGCTAAGTTACCATTTATGCAATTTGAAATGAACGGCATAAAATTAGGCACGGACTAGAATTTCTAATTGCAATTCTTAATAATTTTGACTTTATTTTCCCAACAGTCAGCAGTTTTTTCTTCTGAGAAGCCTTTTTTAAAAAAAAAATTAGATGGCTACTTAGCATGACTATCAGTTGACTCAGATGTCAGGACATTGCACTTACAAGTGCAATTTCGTGTTCCTTACTCCTCTTTTTCTGTTTCTCAATTAGGCTAAATTCTACTGCCTTTATTCATGCTATTGCTCTATTTCATAGCTCATACTAATGATTTCGGTAGTGACTCCTAGAATAAATTACCACTTCAGTGTGCCAAGATGACCTGAAGTCCTTGCTGAGGGCTGTTTCAGGCCTTTGTCATGTCTTTCTTACCCCATTTGATCATCCACAAAGCCAGGACTTTCTCACAGCTCATCAGCTGGTTCTCCCAGAATTGGTAAACAAATACCTTCCCATAGTTACTGTGCTTAATGGGAAAGCATAACTGCATCACTAACGTGGCATGCAACTACTGTCACTCTTACCAATTTTGCAATCTCATATCTGTCAGTAAGAATTGTGTCTTGTCTCAAAAAGACAAGTTTTGTATGTCACAACGGTTGTGTTGGTCAATGCCTCACTGAATCAGGTATTACGTTGGTATTTCCCACATTTGGGGGATAAAACACACACTTTTAAGAATGAGTACCAGCAACTGAAATGATAATTCAGAACAGTTAGAAGCATTAAAATGCATGAACCTATAAGAGTTATTGAAACATCATGTACCTATCCTATTACCCTCCAGTGGAAGTCCAGTCAATTCAGCAGATCACTTTTATAGCTGTGAAGATACACACCTAGGCAGGTGCATGAGGTAGAGCTTAGTTATGGAACCTCTTCCTGGAAATCTGTTGGGACATTTGCAGTGTAAGTCATGGGACAAAATCAATTGCTTACCAATTGTGCCTCAGAATACCAAGAGTGCAAAGTCAAACCCCCAGAAGATAGTGAATTCCAGAGTTAAGGTGATCATGACCTAGCCTGGAAAGATCAAGCTGCTACACTTGATGTTATGTAGCCTGAAGGGAATGTGCAGTAACTGGTTACCCCAGTGCCTTATAAAATCTACTCCCAGGCTTTCCACAGTTGCTATTAATAGGAGTTATAAACAGCCATGAAACCATAACACGAGATTAGCTGTTATTGTATCTATTTCACAGATAAAGTATCTGACAACCAGTAAAACTGAAATGGAAACCAAGCCTCTACAGACATGTTGGTAGGAATGCTACAGCAGGATATTGGAGAACAGAGTGCTCACAATGGGCAACTTCATAAGGGCAAGGCCAAGTTTTATCTTATTCTACTGCTGTGCTCAAGTGAAACAGAAGTACAATCAAAAGTGAAGTCCTGCTACTGTTGTCATGTCTCCACTGTGGTCCCTTTGTGACACAGAATTCCTACCTCTCATCCCTGACCAACAGCAAGAAGTTCTAGCACTGGATATGGTCTAAGGCTGCAGATAGCCTTGAAGTTGCTGTTTTCTCCTAAATGGTTGTTTCTGGCCCTGTGGCATTGCTTCCCTAGCTTGAAAGAATCAGAGTGAGGCATAATCTGGTGTAGGCAAAACTATTTAGCCTAAAGAATTTAAACAGTTGCCTTCAGTCATCTGGTTTTGACCAAGTGGGAGCTTTCTTGAAAATGTCTCTGTTAGCTCAATTCTGGCGGCAGCTCACTGCCAGCTCTGAGATGTTGATGAGCACCTTAGGGCAGTAGATACTGTTTAAACTCGACTGCATGAAGCAGAAAACTAACCAAGCACACCCAGTGGGTGAGAGACTCGGACAGTCTTTGAGAAGGCTGCAACATGATTTGGCTGCTTGCAGGCTCTCTTGCAAAGGTGTATCACTTGCAATTATGGAGGACTTGTAGGTCACAAGGTGATGAGCTCTACAGAGCCTTCCACCTGTTGGTCACCAGCTGAATTCAACTCAGCACCAAAATTACAGCCAGGTATTTTAATTATATGTTCACTTCAAACTGCGTTGAGCACTTTTCAGGCATTGTTTCTCATGTGGGTGTCTAGCATCCGGCACAATTCAAGCTCATCTTAGTTGGGTTCCTTAATTAAAGTTTCTAGATTAGGAGTCTATAGGAATTTGGGGTCAAACATAAACTGTTAATATGAGAAAAAAAAACCCACACCTTATCTTTGGCATTTATTTAACCCAAGCTAAGGACTCACATTTTCTGCCATCATATGCACAGTGAAAAGTCAAGGAGACTCAAAAAACAACCAACCACCAACAAGCAATGAGCCCAAGAACACAAAATTTGCAGTGTTACTTCTTCCCAAAAAATCCTTTTATCGGGGACCAAGAAGGGAGACAATTTATGTTACAGTTTCTGAAAGAGGGTTTCATGAATTTTTCTGGGCTTGACAGTAATACTGATTGCTCCCAAACAACTCAGCCTGAAACAGACAACTCATAATGTTCAAGTTAGGTATAGTTACAGTTGACTGACAAAGGGACTTAGAACGGAAATTTTTATGCAACTGCTACTTCATGAATTGCTGCCAGATCTGAAGATAATACTAAAAGCAGCCATTTTCTTCTGATTGATTTGGTACTTTTTTATCCTTCTGTGAAATGACAACGGTAACCTCTAAATGAGTTTTCTCATTTCTTTTTGCACAGACAAAAAGAAATAAATACACCGTATTCAAAGGCATAACATCTTTCACAGCACTTGGTGAAACAGAAAGTAATCAAATAAGTACAAGTAAGTTTAATAAATTCTGATGTGCGCATATACTGCAACTGCTATGTTTTACTTCGGTCAAAGCAGAGTCCCAGCACGCTTAATGCTCTGCAGTTTTCTCATCAAAATCTCGTATGCCATATCAAATAGGTCACTGCTTTGGAATTACTGCTATAGTTTAAGTAGATTGTGTTAACTTTATGAATGCATCATAAATTGGGAACTCCATAACTTTGTATTGACACTGTTTTACTGTTGCAATTTACCATTGTAATGGCACTATTTAGGAAACAATGAATGAACTGCAATGAGATAATTAAGGAATAATCTCCATTACTTCTAAGTATACAAAGCAATAAACAGCTGCCAAACCTGATTAACAGCTGAAGCAAAGGCATTTAATCAATCTAATAAACCATTTATTGCAAGAATAAGTGGCTTATACTAACTACGAGACACCTTATTGATACAAACTGCAGTATTTTCCTTTAGGATGCAATATCATGAGACCTTGATTGTTTTTCCATTAAAGTCAAGGATAAAACTCACATCGTGGGCCCAGGGTCAAGCCTTCACTAAGCTGATACCAATGAAAATAAATGTTTCTTTTTAATGTAGAACAGTTCTTCTAAAAACGTTTTTTCCCCCCATTACAAAACATCCTATGGCATTGAAAGGGGGACACGTAGTGGCAAGGACAAATGTCACAAGTCATGATGAAAACCTGGGTCTCCTACTAGCTTGTACTGCAATTTCCTGCAAAGTATTGTTTTGTCTGTGCCTCCACCTCCTATCTGTAACACGCAAACGAAACCATTCACTTGTTCCATGGGATTATTTAGGATTTAGTTTATGTATCATACAAAGAAACATAGGCAGAAGATACTGTACACACTTCAGAGTGCCTGTAAAGAAAAAGCAGAAAGGAAACAACATGGATTGCTCTCAATTCTGTTACAACTATCTCATAACTAGTGCAGGAATGTGAGTGAGGGGGGTGGGAAAGTCTGGACTGCACTCTCAGGAGGGACTTGTTTCCCATCTTATGGCAGTGCTGCCAGTACAAGTACAGCCAAGCTTCCTAAACTTCCACCCTCCTTCCCACTGCCCTGCAGGAGCATGGACTTTCTATGGCTCCTAGTGTGCTATCAGTCTCCTGCTTTTCTGTTCTCCACTTTACACTGGAGGGGTGGGGAAGCCTGCATGACAGCAGTAAAGGGAGAAGCACAGGGAGAGAGATCCTCTCCTGGCATGTCCTCTCACCCTACTTCCACTTTATGTATTGCCATAAATAGCAGTTTCCCCTCTAAACTGAAGTACTAAATTCATTAGCAAGATGGATAAACAGCTAGTTGTTGGACTGAAGTTTTACAATACAAGTTGCAAAAACATTATTACTACCATTTAAAACATACACAACACATTGGCTCGAGGTGAACACTGTATTTGTCAAGCCTTACAAAATGTGTTTTTCATGAGACATTTATATCTCCTCATCCCTGCATAGAAAAGTCACCAGAGCACATGTTCTCCTACCATGTTATAATTCATTGTCTTTTCCCTGCAAAGAAGTGGAAAATGCTTTCAGTGCTGGATGACTCTTGAACTTGCTCTGAAGCAACCCTTTTGTCTTAATGCTAGTAGGAAGCTACTTTGGCTTTATCCAAATATAAATATTGATACAGAAACTCATACCAAATAATAACAGAGGTATGAATTTATTGTTTCAGCAAGATCTTCCATGCAAATTAACCCTCAGATAATTAGAAATGCCTGAAGTGCCTGGGCAGGTAAAAGATCAAACACTTGCTGGATTACAACATAACCAGCAGTGTGATAAAGCATCATAATAGCTTAGAAGCAGGAGCTCACAACCTTTACAGGTAGCAGGACTAATTCCATCAGCCAACATGTACTAACTTCTAACATTCATCAGTGCCCGATCTAACCTGTAAGGGACTGTTTGCAACTGCAAGACTCCTGTCTTGAGAAGCAAAAACTAAACAGCAGGTTGAAACTTGCACAATTGGATGCAATGCAAGTAGTGGCATTGCACTCATTCCCCGCGCAAGTGTTTGTCATCAGAGCAGGACAGGCAAACCTAAAATACAAGTCTCAGAAACCTGCAATACTGGTATCTCTGCATGTACTGCCGCTTAGGGAGTGTTAGTTTTGGGAGAGAAAACACAGCTAGATTTAGAAAGGCTTTTTCTACATGGAACAAATGCAGTGATTTGGAGACTTGCAGCAAAATGTTTAAGTGTGTTGACTGTAGGACTACACTGGGAGTGAAAAAAGGCCCCAAAGCTTTAAGTAACTTTCCCCAGAAACTAGATGTGGTACTACTGCAGGTGAGAAATTCCTCGAGGCTGGGCCCATGGTCTCCTTTTATGGTGGAACAAGAAGAACAGCTGCTTGCTTCCACTGGAATTAAACACAGTGGTCATTTCCATAACCTAGCCTGGCAGTTGAAATGCTATGGCTTTGCTACTGTTGAGTAAAACTGATCAGAACCACATACCTATATATATATTTCAGAGGCACACAGGCATTGGCTTTCTCATTCAGAAAAAAAAAAAAAAGGAAAAAAAAAGACATAGTTGTAACCAATTGAATTACTGCAATTCATGTCACACACCAGCTCCAGGAGGATTTTCCCATTAGTTAATGCAATTTAAAATACGTGTCCTTTTGTAGCAAGGATGTAATAGAAACCTCCACATACATCAGATTTTCATTTTCCTAGGGGAGAAATGAGGCTGCAATTCCTTATTTACATCAAACACACCACCATGCTTTCTTAAAGATTTCCTCTTGATTTTACACGCTGACAGCCCCATAGAAGAGCTGTTGTTCTGGGTTTGCTCCCCCACCTACCTTCCCCACCATCGCGCTCAACAGCCAGGCTAGAGAGCAGCTACTTGAGGAGGGTGGGAGGAGCGGGGCATGCACACTGCAGCCTGTTTCCTCAGGCACCAGCGAACAGCAGCATCGGGAATTCCTGGAGAGTCAGACATGCTTTTTAAGATGCTCTAGGAAAAAAAAGAAAACACAACAGTGTATTTGCTCCGAGAGAGGCTGCCAAGATTGCCCTCGGTGCTGTCTAGGAACACGCTTGCCACTGAAAAACACTTCACAGCCACCTGTAAAAACATCTTGCTCCTCTGCAGCCACATCTCCTCCTCAGTTTACACCCGCTCCTGAGGTAAACCGGCTCACCCGACCCAGCGCTGCTTCGGGACAGCCCCCAACATGAGACATAACACCCCAAACCCTTCCCGCCCTCCAGGGCCCCACACCCCCGAGGGCC